>KK502831.1:117624-151645 GCA_000688735.1 Glossina austeni
AGAAGAAATAATGGATTTCTTTTTCCCCAACCTAATATATATATACATATATATATATATATATATATATATATATTTGGTATATAACCCAACTTACATTGTAAATAATAAAGTATTGTTTTTTTTGGAAAACTAACGATTGGACCACTCCATATATATATATATATATATGTATATATATGCATAGCTAAATATATATGTACATAAAATATGCTACATCCTTTTTGTTTTCCCATCTAAATATACATACTTGCAATACTGTTACGTTTTATGCATTTTGGTGGAAATTTTTTTAATCAAAACTAGAACAATATCCGTGTAAAATCAATTTATATAGAAACACATATACTAATATCAGACAATGTGGCTTTTCGCTACATAGTTGATAGATAAACTTCCACTTTTATTTTTGCTTTTCAATATAAGTGAATTTTAGAATCAATAAACTAAGTAGCTTTACTAAACAACTATATCCGGACAAATCCATATTAGCTTCAGGGGCTTCATTCATTGAACTTAAAACATTTAGTAAACAACTTTTTCTGTTTAGATAGCCATTCATAGAACATTTGTGTTTATTCCGGAATAGAACTAATAAGTGAAACTTTTTTTTCTTCTGCTTAGTGACGCTAATCGGAAAATCTTAAATCTTCCACTTAAGTTACTGAAAGTGATTTTTCTTGTTTCACTTAGAAATGAACCTTTTAAAATAATAATCCGAAGGACATTGGGATCTACCAGAATCAAGGATACACGAATGGGCCACTTTTTACGAATATAAGAAAGAGACAACAATCTGTACTTTTATTCCATTCTATGCGACTAGTTTTAGCTAAAAAAAAAAAAAACAAATAAAAAATATTTTTTATGGCTTTTATGCTTACCGCCTCTGTCTTAAAAAAGAAAGAAATAGTTTATGAGCAATGAGTAAAAAATCAATTTTTTAGTTTTTACAAACGAAGGTTCTCTTGTGCTATGTGCGTGCCCTTTGTCTTATTTTTCATTGGCATTTTCTCTATCAGCCAACTTCCAATATACCAATAGGCCAAATTTGAAGCCGATATCTTGATTTTTGCGACTACGGATAACAAAGGCAAATAGACAGACGAATGGATAAACATACCTACACAGATACGGAACTTGATATCGATGAAGGGCTTTTATAGGGCGATTTAAAAGGTATTTGAATTGAAAATTGGCCCTTTACCTTTTAGTCAAACGACATAAACCAACACGACCTAATATGTCTCACGACATATAAGACACACTTGACCTGGATATAGTGTATAATTGTTAGGAATGATCGTCAAGTTAGATAATAATTTCCTCTCTGTACATTCAATTTAGGAATAAATATTCCACTTTAAAGTTTATCACTTTAAGTGCAATTCCATTAATTAGCAAGTCGAACGGATGAGCAAACATATAAGGGGTAAACTAAGGGGTAAAACTAAGTTAAAATTTCTCTCTCCTGCTCGATACGCTATACGAATGCTGACGTTTGCAAGAACTTTAACCTAAAAACTTCAGTGCCATACAGTTTGTTTACAAAAGCCTTTCATCATATCAGATGTGATGATAGTGTCCTTCTCTCTTTCCATTTGCAATATAAAATTAATCACTTACAATAAAATAATAAAACGAAATGAAATTCTCTGAGATTTCTTAAATTTTTTGAATTGCGATGCAATTATGAAGAAAATAGAGAATCCAGCAATTAAACTACAACAAAAAGTTAAAGTAATCGATACCGAGAATCTATCGAAACAATTTTGTTCAAATCCAATTATTAATAATGGGTCATATAAAAAGTCTTTACGGTTTCGTAGCCCCTTTTTGTAGCCCTATGTACTTTCCAAATGATTTCAAACTGTGTTATGGTTGATGTTTAGTGCCTCCCCTATTCATGCAAAATTTCATTGACTACCTCGACCAGAGCGAGATGCATTTCTGACAACGAAATTTCTGGGACCGAATCGAGCAAACCACTCCTGGGTCCATCGTTCACTCGCAACATTCTCACCATACGCTTCACAGCTTTTTCGCCATATTTTGGCATGTTTTACTTTTTTTATAGTAAAAAGGCCATCAAACAGCGTATTTCTTCAGATATTTCACCCACTTTCAAATCAATATAACTTTCTACACGAACAAAGAGTTAGAAAGTTATCTTCACAAGAAATGTAAGCTGACACGTCACTTTTTAAGCACATATTCGTTTAAGGCAATCGGGTGAGTGCTGTCCAATATATATGCGCATTAACACAATTCCGCAAAGACCTTTTATATGGCCTAATATAAACATAATATAAAGCTCGACCAATACCAGCAGCAAAACTATTTCTACCTTCAAATTTAAACATCACTTAGTATTGACACATTAAGAAGAAGCTTCGGATAAAACCCGAATCAACCGATCCGTCATTTTAATTACACCGGAGCACATAGCGATAATTGAAAATTGCAAAACAGACAACGAGAAAATAAACAAAGCAAAAATCTTACGAGTAAATAAACGAACAAGTGATCGCAAATCAAGTAAAAATGTCGTTTTATGAATATTTGTTATTAGATCGCCATTCCATTACAGAACTGATACACTCAAATCAATGCCCGAAAATAAGCAATCTAAAGATGATTCGGAAACTTGGAAACGTTAAACTTTACAGTAAGGGCTACTTTTACTTCTGCCTAAAAGTCCTATTCACTTACCTGCGATCTTGCATGCGAAGATGTTTGCGTAAATGAAACAAAAACGAATTCTCATCATTTTGCTTGCAATACTTTGTAACTAACTGGACGATATGTAAACCATATTTCCAGACGTATTTGTTTCTTTATTTTTATAGCCGATCTTATGTGTTTGTGAATGGCTTCAATATGATTGCGAGATATTATCTCTACCATAGTAGAAAGTTCGTCAGTACGAATACTTAAAATTTAATTGAACGTTACTCATACGCCTTTGATAAAAATTTTTCATCTTTAATAAGAGGTTGAAAATATCTCTTAAGAGATTAAAAACAAATGAAAAACAATTTATAGGCCATTAAAACTATTGAGATAATTTAAAGTTTTGTTATTGATAACAAAGAGCGGTAAATATAAAAAAGTATTTACATGATATGAAAATTTTACATTAAGAATATGACATGATAAGGAAAATGTTTTTTTTATTAATAAAAGGAAAAAAGTGAAAAAAGCATAAAAAAGTGATTGTTCAAGCACATCATTTAAAAACGTACGCAAATAAACACAAAAAATGTGGAAAATTAATATGAATTCTCTCTCGAATTCATAAGAACAAAAGCATTTATATAAGTGAATAGCTTTATAGAATTAATTGAGTTTTTATTGATTTTCATATTGTGAGTACACGAAACTGTTATAGCGTTGTATCAGCCTGCGTCAGCTTAATATCACTATATATATATATGTATATATATATATATACAGATAAATAATGTATATATAGATACGAACGTGTGCTTTATTTATTTAATTTCTCTCCTATTATTTATTCCAGGTTAATAAAAATGCACAATTGTTACCAAAGAATAGCGCAATTAATAACGGCGAACGAAAACGTTGGATACACGATCCCACCAGTAAGTATTATACAGAGAGCATTTTCTTTTTATTATTCCTTAATTAAACTGTGTAATAAAAAGGTTAATTCACAGTCAAACACACACATAGAAATTTCATTGAATTTATCATCGTCTCCTCCTTCGTTTTTTGGTTAAATACGGATCTATTCGATTAATGTCAATAACTGGAAATATTATTTTTACTTGACTTTTTTTCCAATATTTTCAATTTTGTTTTAAATTTTTTTAATTATTGTTATTCAAAAAGCTATTAAACCAAAATAAAGATTTTTAGATCGACTTTAAGAATAAACGAAGCTTTTAAGCGTAGAAGAACAAATAAATAAGAAGCTAAAGACCAGTCAAAAATTTTTGGAATCTATTTTCCCAATGCATAGAAAAGTATATCAATTTTGGCGAATCGAAAAAGTCATCAAAAAAATTTACAGTAAATAAGAAATAAAATGAATTTTTTATCCCTATCCTTCACTTCAAGCAGTTTGTGTCAAAACACCTGCTCCTTTGGATGGCTATATTCAACCCTCGATCTAACGTAAATCGTACGTTGTTTAATTTCCGATTTCTATGCCTACTCAAGCACTCATTTTGCCAAACCTCTGTAACTCGGAATCCGGCAAAGCATGTCCCTCTGTTCGTTTATCCATCTGTCCGTTTACCTATCTGCGCAATATCTGTAATAAACATTCTTTTTTTAAAAGGATTAAAAGTTCTTGCACGCAATTTGATATATGACACCTATAGTGCGACATAAACTGAGAGTCCCTCTGATTTCAGTATATCCTACAAAAATGAGATAAATCAGCCACACCCACCCAATATTATAAAGTGTAAAGATTTCGTTCTTGTTTTTTTGGGATGTAAAAGATTTGGCCTTAGCCGAATATAACTTTTTTCCTCGTTTTATTTCCAGTAGTTTTTTTCCTTAGGACATCGTCATTTAGAGTAGTTGTTATAAATGAAACGGGTTTCTAAGAATCTATGCAGCAGACTTCCACCTCAATTTAATTTCAAGCAACTTTACGCATTTCAACTGAGACAAAGGACAAACTGACTTGTGGAACGTGGAGTTGTGGTCAAATTAATGCCTAATCCTAGAAGAACAAAATTAATTTCTAATATTTCCGATAATAGTTCTTCCACGTTGTAAAACAGTTTTTCACAAGCTGGTAGGTATTATGCCGCAACTGATGAATTTGTTATGTTCTGATCAATCCTGAATCCTCCTTTGCTTATTTGCATTCATACACTGATGCGTCACAAACATTCCATCACATTCCATCATTTTCACACTTTTCCTGATAAGTTATACGACGACAGCGATCAGCGACACGCCATTGATAAATGCTGGCGATATACGATCTATTAACGCGGGGGATGTTGCCTGCTGCGTTGGAAACTGCTTGATTCCTAAATCTACAAGACATAAGGTATTGCGGGCAGCGTTACTAACGAAACAGAGGAGCATCTCAACTCAAAAGATCAAAAGATCAGAAAATTGAAATGTGTTGCTTGATGTGTACTATCTTTTTTTAATACGGAAATGAAGAACAGCGTGGCCTGCGCACAATTGCGAACAATAATATTGAATTTATTTTGACTAAAATATTGTAGGGACTTTTATTATCCTACTTCCCTATTGATGATTAATTTTACAAATTTTTTACAATTTTTTTCTCTTTTTTTCTTTACATTAAATATCCGCGTTCAGGCGATCTGTGCCGTCCTTTAAATTGCAAGAAACGTGAAATATGTTTATTGGAAAATGAATACAGTGCTGTTTGCGTCTCGAAAAAAGAGCTTCATAAAAATCGGTATAAATATTAAAATACGTGAATTGATGGATTGATGTAAAAATTGAATATGAAATCCTTTTATATATTTATTTACTCTCATATAGGGATGTGATCATAACTAAATCTAAATATATAGAAGAGCAGGCCAAACATCGGGCCAATCAACATATGAATAAAAATAATAATATGAATAATGAAGATGAGGATGATGATGAGGATGACGAAGAAGAAGATGATGAGAATAATAACAGTAATGTGGACGATATTGAGGATACCATAAGCGATGATAAGAATCTGGGTAATAACAATAACGATGAAATTGAATCCAAGGAAGATGATGTATTTTACGAAAGCAATCCAGATATGGACAACAAGAATAGTGACAATAATAACAACAACAACAACAACAACAATCACAATAACGATGATGATGAAGAAGAAGAGTAAGTATGAAAATGCAAACAATATAATACAAAATATGAGAGATAAAGAAAAAAAAGTTAATGAGAAATTTTTCTTTCACTATTCAACGAACTTCAAACACAGAAAATGCACAAAAACAAAAGTAGAAAATCAAACAAGCGATGCGTGCTTGTGCATACATGTGTTTACATCGTTTTAAGTGAGAATTTTCATTTTAAAATATTTTAAATATATACACGAACTTATCTGGAATTGTTCCAGAAATAAAAAGAAATGGAACAACGTTCTTTATGTAGGGCTTTCATCGTAAAGTTTATGTTATTGCTCAAGCTCGAAAAGGCTTCTCATTCATTAGAAAATGCCATCAATAATATATCGCATGTTGGTTTTGTTATAATTTTCAATTTCGATATATTGGCATGATAGGCTAGCGTGTAATTATCATTACTGTTAGAAAGGAACGACTATACCCCGTTTGAATCATTTTCACATCCCTTATAACAGGTGCTTGCATGTATTGCATGAAAATGATAAAGTAATGCGACGCATTAATGTACACAACGGTTAAATTCAATTATTTCGACCTAACATAACCGTTCTGCAGCTGCTCCGTTATATCCCGGTCGACTTTGGTTTCAACGGTTTAAAAGCGATGATTGGTCAAGGACAAAAAAAAAAATCAAAACCAATGAATTTCAAGACTTATTGGACGTGCACCCGGCTCAAACTCTTAAAGAGCTTTCAAACAGCTTAGCAGTTGATCAATCGACTGTTTCTAGACGTGCGATATATGCGAGAGGAAAGATCCGAAAGAAGTGAAAATGGCTACCATAAGAATTGACTAAAACTGTCATTTCGAATCGCTTCAACATCGCGATTTCATTGCTCGTCAGGCACAAGAAGAAAAGTTTTCTGTGCCGCATTACGCCTGGCGATAAAAAGTGGAGCTACTACGCCAATCCCAAAGCAAAACGTCAAAGTGTTAGCCCAGGACAGACATCCACATCGACACCGAACGGAATATTCATGGCCACAGAGTTTTGCTGTGCATATGGTAAAGTATTACGAGTTGCTAAAACCGAATGAAACTGTCACTGCAGTCGCCTACCGAGGTCAAATGAACATCTTGAACGATGCATTGTTGCAAAGAAGGCCAACAATAGCGGTTAACAGACCCAAGGTCGTCCCCGTGCATGACAACGCTCGGCCACATGTTCCAAGATCTGTCATGTATATATATGTTGCAGCACGAACGGAAGGTTTTGCCGCGCCCAGCGTATTCATCGGACATAGCGGCATCTGACTACTACTCCGCTGGCACGCGGTTTCGAAATGTTGAAGAAGTGCGAAAACGGCTCGATGCCAAACCAATCTTCTTTCTTTCGACATGGTATCGCCATGTTGCCAGAAACATGAGAAAAAGTTTTAGAAAATGATGGAAAATATTGTAATCAATATTATATATGTTGTCCTTATTTTTTTCAACAACCGCCCCTTTTCAAGTGAGAAATGATCAAAATACATGCAAGCACCTTATGGATTAAGTACGTTTTGTGCAAGTAGTTGTCTCAATAAGTATTGAGCATTGGCAATAAAAGCGTGCTCTTGCGTGATTTTAACGCTACCACATCTGAAACAGATTGATTTTCCTAAAGGGAAAATATTCGCTTCTATTAGAGATTTGATAAGACCTTAAGTACTTTTTTATGCACCCTGAAGCCCAGCAAATAATACGAAGCTAAACAACTACAAATCTGATGGTCATAGTTTAAAAACTAGCAAACATTTGTTTTGTTGTTGATTTGCTAACCAGTAACACCTACTCTACTGAAATAGACTCTATTGCGCTAGGGATTATTGCGTTCCTCTTTTCAACTTCTTTTCTCTTGTATGCTGTTAATATAAAACCGAATAACTTGTTGGAAGTATTATATCAAAAGCTGTGTTGTATTAATGCCTGACATAGTCTATTAAAATCTAAGAGCAAAAGTAAACGAACTACATCGATGCATAATAAGAAATACTTGCTAATCTGTGCTTTTTTTTTTGAAACTCTTTCTCTTCAGCTTCCTTAAGAGTTGTTTTTGATTAGAGTGTTTTGGGAGAAAAAACGGGGATAACATTAAAATGACCTCACTTCATTCTAATCTCTATTTTAATGCCGGCTACCAAGGTATCATATCGCATAGAAGGACTTAATGTAGGCCAATGGAACATGCCTTCTACCTTCCTTAAATAATGTTAAGCATATTTTATTTTCTTGTATTAAATTATCGTTTGTCAGAACAAGAATCTCTTATCAAGTATTGATCGCTATATAAGACTGTTCGATATTCTAGACTACTTAGAAATGCAAATATTGTTGAGAAATTGAACAACTTCCGCAGCCAACGTATTAGACACAATTAATCAGACATCTATCTCCCTAAATCCCTATAATAAGTAATTTCAGATCCTACTAAACTTTTGCAACGTAAGTAAGTTAATAGTAATATCTATGCGGTTGCCTTTGTATGGACGCCGCACACAAAATCAATTACAGAAACAAGTTATTTTCAAATCCATCGCCTACCTAAGGAGTGAAAATAGCTAATTCGTTTATAGATAGATATAGATCTGATAGAGTTTGTATGTGTATTCTATATATATATATATATATATATATATATATATATATGCTATATATATATATATATATATATATATATATATGCATATATAACTCGATTTAGTACTGCATGTCCGTCTGCCCATTTATGTGTCCTTTCTGTACCTTATGTGAAGCAATTTCATATTTTCATGCAGAGGTCGTTATAGTCCTGCCATAAACACGAACATGAAAACTGTACTATTATTATAGAGAAAAGTTGAAATAAAACATTCTTAAGGCCTTCTAAGAGGCTAGTAGTCAAACCCGACCAATTGACGCATCCACATTCAAAAAAATCCTTTACGATCCTAATATACTGCTTTAGGTTGTTAGGCGTTAAAGACTTTCAGGTGACGCGCATATAATTTTTTTTGCTATTAATTCATTTAATTCACTCTGGTTGCTATTTAGTTATGCAAAAAATAATTTTACCAAACATTAAAAGAAAAAAATAGCCTTAGCTTTCGCATTAGGTTATTTTATAAAGCATTCCATTAGCAGGTCAAAGTCGATTTCATCAGCACTCATCAGCAGTTTTTAAGAGATCTTGTCCTCGATGACGTTGCTTTTTTGCCTAAAAACCATTTGCAGGAGAACAAAAAAAAAAAACGGAAATTTAGAAGAAATTCAGGCCAAATTCATTTGCATCCGTAAACTTATGTATATACATTAATATTTCTTTGCTAAAATCTACATTTTTAATTTAATTCTTACATACTCTGCTCAAGCGATATAATTTCGATTTCATTTGACCTAAACCTAAATTTCATATCATTTACAGCACGCAATGCTATTTATCGGCAAAGCAAATGGAGCAATATAAAAAAAAAAAAAAAAAAAAAAATTAAAAAAACTATAAAAACATAAACAAAATACAAAGCAGAAAAACAAAAACCCTTGACTTACCTCCTTACTTATTATTATCTGCATGCTGTCATTAGCACACCAATCTTCAGAAGCATGCATGCATGCAAAAGACAAGCATGCAAGCAAGCATGCATGCATGCATGCATTCATGTACGTACACACTTCTTTTCTGGTGTTTTGTTTTTTCGCATGTTGTTATTTATAGCAGTGATATCCTTTCATGTTACTTGCATTGCCTGCAAATACAAAAAATGTATGAATAAATTTTTATTAGCCCCTTGCCATTGGGTATTGCATTCAACCGCAAAACAATATCACTTTACGTATGTAAAATACTGAATACGCTGAAAGTGAAAGTGAAAGTGAACAAACAACACCACCAACAATCGCAAACACACACCTAAATGAATGAATTTATATCAAGTTTCTTTTTTCCTTTCGTTTTTTTTTTTTTTTTGTTCTTTAATTTAACACACACACAGAAAAATAAAAAATGCACATAAATTTGCGGAAAATAAAATTAATGCAGATAATATTATTTTCGAGAGAAAAACAAAGAACGCAAAAAAAAAGGCAAGTATTTGTGTGCTCTAGCGGCTACAGCGACACCATGACATGGGATGGATTTTGGCCATTCGGTTGTCCTTATTAATTACATGCATATTACCAACTTATTTATGCGCGTATGTATGAAAGAGTGATCTTATTAATTAAAGAAAATTGGCGTACATGTACGCAATAAATAAAGTCCAATATAAATAAGAACTCAAACGGGTTCAATGGATGAATTTTTAAGAGCGAAAACAATTTAACGAAACAATTGGTGATAATATTACGATGACTGCAGAAGAATATTTCTCTCTCTCTTTGAATACATATAGAAAATGAATCTAAATTATTTATTTCATCTTACACGATTTGTCTCTGTTATTGAATTTTCCTCTTCCGTTCAAGAACCTGGTACTTACACTTGGTACTTCTTAATCTTTATACCCTTTTACTTCCTGGCATATCTAAGAGCAAATTTGACAACTATTGTGCTTAATGTTGACGCCTTGTTATTACATTTCTATTCCCTTTGTGGCAATTGCTTTGGACACCGATACTTTCGAGAACAACTGCTGCTTATCTCATACAATTTATGTTCAATTAATAGCAATTTTGTTCCTTAACATACTACAACCATTTTTTGATACATGTTGCATTGTCTTAATGAACTTATGCAAAGCCTCGAAATCATTCGTGATGATAATTGACATTTTCCCCCCTATAAAGGTAGGGTACAATTCAAGATCTGCCTATAGTGGTTTGAAAAGCTTAAATGTAACGTCGCCCGTTCCCTTTTGACATATGTGATTGCCTCTCTTCTAATCTTTCAAAACTGAAATCCGCTATACGTAAAACTGTGCGCTTCATAGTATTTATAGATCCTAGAGAACATACATCGTCTTGTATTGGAAGATTGACAGATTTTATGTTTGGTTAAGATTTTTTTGCTCTTCCAATTTGTTTACCGACGTTTGTTTAATCTACCTTTTTTTTCGTTTATTTTTTATACATACCCACCGCCGAAAGATGGGGATACACTCGTTTTATTCTTTTTCATAATGTATTTCACACACAACAGGAAGCGTCAGAGACTCTATAAAGAAAAATCTGCGTTGATTAAGCCATGGTCTTCCATCTGGGTGTCTTAATGTCTTTGTAGCGTTTACTGTTGGCATTCCCCCGGTCGCAAAAATGAAGATATCGACTTCAAATTTGGTCGACACATTAAAAGTCTTTGTACGCAGGTAGGTAGTGAAAATGGGCCAAATGGGTCGGAGCAGAACTCCGCAGTTTTTTCTGTAGTGGATATGCGAGATTCAGCCCCCGCCTTACTTGTTTTTATTTTTTTTTACCATCAGATTTATAAACATAGTCCGAAATTCGTTTCAATTCAGCCGAAGTTGTATGTTGGTTTTCTCTTCTAAAAAACAAAAAAAAAAAGAAAAAACAAGTAAAAATACTATACAGAGCCGCGGCCCATAATTAAATTACCCTACGCCATCCTACAGTTATTCATTTAACGACCTTTCAAAATAAGGAAGTTCTCGAAAAAGTGGTCCTATCCGTACCATTTTTAATAGCGTTCGTCCTTGTGCCAAGGCGCGTCGGTACACCAAATTTCATCAAAATATCTGAAACTTTATGGCCTAGAGATTGAAACAAACAAACGGACTAACGGAGAGACAAGATTGGATCGACGTAATAATAAAAGAGAAGTTTAGTTCAAGTGTTTCTGGATATTGAATACATCCGCAAAAACTTAATATACTCTTGCATCGCAGTTGATGTAAGGTATAATAAATCGATAAATAATTTTTTTTATAATTAAGTTATTAAACTGTCTGCGTAAAATTATTACAACTCAAATTTCTAGTTCTCTTTTCAAATAAATTTCTTTCCTTTAACGTCTTCTCGGAAATTCTGAAGTAGTTATTCCTTTAATTGAAGTTCCTTTGCATGCGAAAAATATTTATTGCAAAAGCATTCAATTTCATCGCAAAAGTTTATTTATACCTTTTGCAAACTTTTAAGCAAAATTTAATCACTCACAACAATTTACAGTTAGATGTTGGTAATGGTCATACCTCTTTTTATTCCTTTCGTTTCCCGCTCTTTTGGAAGTGTTGTTCACATAATTAATATTGATAATTTTAGATGCTACAAGAGTATGAATCTTTTTTTTTTGCGCACTATACTTCTTTGCATTACTTTTCGGTTGGCAGCACAGCGTTAAAGTTATTTAATAAATGAAAAATGAAACGAAATAGATGAAAATGTTAGTATTCTTTTAATTATCACTACAAGCATGGGAAGTTGATGACTTATTCCTAGCCCTCTTCGTTTCGTAAAAAAAGAACACCAAATGCCAGAAAAACTATGCATACTGCATACTATAAAGAGGTAACACAGGTCAGCTGAACGAGAGAAAATACAATGCCCTGTTGAAGTGGACGGCAAAGCGGCGCAAGGACTGTGCAAAGCGGAAAATTGGAAACATTAAAGTTGGAGTAGGGAGAGGCAAGAACTTCGTAAGTGAACAGTGCTTAAAAATTTAAAGATTGCATAGGAGAACAATTCCACGTTGGTACGAATACGTGTTAATTCGCAGAGTCTTGCTGCAGAGACTTGCTGGAACCGAAAAGCTTGGACGTCGACCTAGACGCCCTGGAAACCGACAAAATAAATTTCGCTCGGCAGCTGCTTTGGAAAGCAATTGTTTGATATTATAATTATGCCTTTTCCGAACTGTTACACTCTGCAAACCCCTCAGTTGGCACGTGATAGTTGGACATATTGTAGCCTAAAGTGGGACTTAACAAAGTTTCTAAAACCGATATCTTTAAACTTCCAAATACACGCTTTTATCTCTTAAAAAATGAGAAGCAATGCAGTATAGTGGCCTTGAAACTCATCTTGATTATCCATCAGCTTAAGCTAATGCAGATCTGTAGATGTAATTCTTCTTGATGTGTTTGTTGATGCCAATATAAAAGATTTTCCCATACGGAAATTATTCTGACATCGCCTGCGCTTTTAATGAAGAAAAAAATATTTGTAATCGGTTTTAAATTGACATCAACATGATGTGTGGTCGTTTACCTGCTATGAAAGTAAAACTTGCGCCTTCTCAATCCTCACAGATGCTTACAAATATATTCGATAACATCTAACAAGGCAAAATTATGAAAAACTCATCCTTGTAGCGCTCCTTTTTGGCTTAACTTTTAAAATCGTGAAGGATTTAAACATAGTTGACCGGTTTAGGATGGATTTACATTGATTAATTTTCAGAATATAAAGTACGGTTAATAAGAGTTACATTAGTGACGGAAGATATACAACTGAACGGAAGTGTTATGTGCACATCAGCACAATCTGTGTTCTGAATTTACTTCGGAAGGTAAATGCAAAAGAGTGCGCATTGAGCTTCTTATTAAATTCACAAAGCAAAAAATATTAAAATGGATTATAAAGGTAAGCAAATCCAATTGCAAAGAACTGTGTGTTCGTCAGAAAACTCATACAATTTTTTACATTATAAATTCCCGCATCTTAATAATTAGAGGAAAGCTTGAGAGAGCCAGAGGCATGAAATACACTAAAAGTTTAGTCATAAGATCAATGTACACGTACGACTCAAGGCTATATGCTTTTGAAGCAATTTGCAACCGACTTGCAATCAGCAAACGTCAATTCAAATTAACTGATGGTGAGCGAATATGAACACAAACACATTCTTGTAGACTGTAAATGGCCAATTGCAATAAGCAAACGTATATTCAAATTAACTGCGGGTTCGCATAACATGGTCAGCGAAAAGACACAACGCAACAGATATTAGCTAAACTTCGAATGCGTCATAATACCATGTTATTGGAGGGGAGTATCGAGGAAAGGCGCTTGTGTTATAACTAAAAGAGAAGCTGCGAGAATTCAATCCTTTTTCTACACCTAAAAAAGTAAAGAACATTATCAAAGAAAAAGGAAAGAAGGGAAAAACGAAAGAAACACTTGTAGATGGCTCTCTGTGGATTTTGTACGCACCTTCCTTCCTTCGTTCCATCACAATCGTGTCACAATTTGCATCGGTATAATTAGATTTTATGCTACTATTGTCTTATTGTTTGTTTTTTATATATGGAAACTCCAAATAGCATGGAAACAGCAAAAGAAACAGCTATAACCCTTTTTTAAAATAGTTTCAAAAATGTAAAACACATGCTTTACCGAAATACAATTCTATTGATGGTGACGTTAAGTCGACACTTCTATGGACAATTTTTTAAATGAGATGTTTGTAACTTATACCTTATAAACGGCATCAACTTTGTCCGCTTGGTGATTAATTTTCCACTGTTGGATCAACATGATAATGATGTCTTTTTTAATTCTAGTTGCGGTTGCCGCTTTCTAAATCCTCCCAAAAACTGATATTTGTGATGTATAAGTAGCTTCAAATTCGTGTCCATTATTTTTCTTTTTTTAAAAAGGACATTCGCCTTCCTCTGCAATAATGAAACTTTTTCATATTTGTTGGGAATTGTATTTATATAAACTGCTTAATTAGTAATTATGCCAAGTTTATCAGCCATTAAAAGAAAAAAAAAAGTTTCTTCTTATAATAGATTACTCACGTCTTTACACACTTGATCTGCGGTATCGAAAGTTGAAAACTGTACCAATTTTAAAATTTTTTGATGAACTTTTTTAAATTTTACAAAATTTTTACAGAAGACCCGAAAATGCCCGACCTAATTTAATCAAATTCTCTCACTATAAGCACTTAATTTTGTTTTCAAGAAAAATTTGCATGTTCTCAATGTGAATGTAACACACTTAATGTATTACTCTTAAAACTGAATATAATACGATTGTTAGGTTTTCTTTCTTACATAAAAAAAAAAATTTCAAAATCTTAGATCTTCCTCAATTCAGAAATTATTTTCTTTCACTTCTTATACAAATGTAAATATACTCTTCGACGATTTCCAGGCTTAATCGAAATTAAAACACTATGTGCTGAATACATGTGCCCTTCAAAGAAAAAAAAAGCTAGTAGATCAAGTTGCCATTTTTTTGTTTTTTGTATAAAGCGTTTGGAGGGAGGCCTTCCAGATTTAGTCCTCTATCTCCAGTAAAACATTATAGTCTCTATTTCGAAAAATTTAATCATAAGAGTGTTTTGTTTGAATTATTCGATGAGTTTTTTCGATAAATTGTTGTTTTTATTGACCTTTGATGATAAAATTGTGTTGACTTATAGATTATGTTAGAATTATTGGTGATGAAATTCATTTATGTTCAGTTAAGTAACATGATGAAGTTGGTTGTGTTCTCGCCAACGACAGCATCTAAGCCGACATTGGAAATCGCAAGAATAATATTCATATTTCCAATTTACCAGCTGATCAGTTGACAGACGACTTATCGGAAAATGATAAAGACTTATAAAAAGAAGCGTGTCTTTTTATACAAATTGCAAACATATGCAATAAAATGTAAAATATATTTTACTTCGTTTTGACTAGACAATGTTGAATTTTTTCATTTTTATTATACATTTTTGCCCAATTCCTTAACATATCGCGGAAAAACAGTGTTTATAAACGCAATTATTCTGTTATAGGGTTGTAAAGTACACTTTACAAAGTTTACTAACCTCGCAACTCTGTATACAAATAAAGAAAATCATTTTCTTTTCTTAGCGAAAGAGGTGACATTAGAATATTGAAAGCTGGTAATATAAAAAAAAAATTAAGGAAATTGCTAATTTTCTAAAAATTAATTTCCGAGGAAAATTTTCGTTTTACTATACGTTTAGCGTGAAATACAAGCAAGAACCGAAAATGATATACCCTGAGACAAGATTTAAAGAAAGGAATGAACCAATTCTTAATATAACCGAGCTAGGTTTTGCCCTGGACGATCAATCTCTGGAGCTTTTATCGCGGATGTTGTCTGAGATTATTCTCATGATTAACGAAGGAGAAGTGCACTTCAATGAACAAGAAATGCGAAGCTTTATGATACTATGTCTGAAACATTTCAGGATTTTTCAATGGAATTGAAAAAGCAAAGCAAAATGGTAGCAACAGCTCTTCAAGATTTTAATAAAATTTTTAATTCTCTGTGTTTGAATTCGATTTATATTTTTTTTTTTTATTTAATTTATAAATTTTCGTTTTATTTGCAGAAATATAGTACTTTATTATTATAATTTGGTTTCATTGCAAGTGCTCTCCTTTTTTCACTTTCTTCTGAGGTTGAGGTTATGTAATAAAATTGTTTTACTTCCTTTTGGCATTTTAATAAGTTTGCAAATTATTCAGCTTTTTTATCAACATTTAAGTCAAATCACCTGCTCTTTTAAGCATTTATGGTTGTTTTAATCTAACCATAGGCAAAATGGAATACTTTTCAGAAAAAGTGTTTTTGCTCTTACCATATTTCATAAAATTCAAATAGTACTTCAGAAATAAGTGGGATGAAGGGAATGAATATATTTTCTCAGAAATTGCGCATTCTTTCTTTCAGGTGCCGATATAAGCGAGATTCATGGATTCGAACGGACAATGTACTAAGGAGAACGATAGTTTTTCGAGACAATATTTCTAATAGCTACGTCAATTAGTTGCGTTTGACATTTAGTCGCGGAAAGAAATCCTATTTTAAAAAATGGAATACGCACCGAAAACTATTATCTTGTATAACAAATGAACCCATAACGCTTAATAGAGAAGCCACATGTTTAATGGCGACTCGTAAAACAACAGCATGTTTTGCATGAGTCTCTCGGAAAGCCGATTATTTGCATTGGCTTTCTAGTAACAGAAATTAGTGTAAAATATTTTTCTTGTTTTTATAATAAACATTTTTTTCGTTGATCAACATTTGACTCAAACATATGTTCCTTGAAATAGACGTATAATTCCGTAATCTTTCTGCTCAGATTTTTTTGCAAACAATAGGAAAAAACCTTGTATGACTAAAAATTTTAGTTTGAGTATGCAGGGTGTCGTCTTTGTTTAAAAACATTTACAGAAGCCGATTTTTACGTGTTTTGTTTTCGCTTTATTTTTTTGGCAAACTATTTGGCTTTTCAGGTGATTTAGGTATAACAATAAATTTTTTTAAAACATTTTTATTCTTTTTCCCCAAATGTTTGAAATAACCATTCATTCAACATCATCATTAACTCATTAAATACCTTGCGAGGCATGAAATAATTTGAAACTTAAACATACGTGGTAAATGCCACTGGAATTCCCACTGAAACTTTATTTAAATTACTCTTCGATATTCCCACATAACCAAAGTTGATTGCAATATAAAAACCAACACCTACAAATCAATTCGTATGATTATTTTTTGTTGTAGTTGGTGGAGCTCTGTCACCTTTTTTATCGCACCTATGTATAGATACGCAGCGATGATTCAGAAATCCTTTTTGTCTTTGAATCAGACGTATAAGCGTAATAACGCAATGAAAATGCAATAAAATAATCGTAATCTTAAATGTGAGAGCGAGTTTCATGTTTTAGCTCGCATCCACTGAACTCGCTTTTCTATTCACCACAGTTTTATTTCGATCAGAATTTCGGTCAGATTAAATCCCTGTATCAAAGGGAATATGTAGGTTTGTCGTCTATTGGCAAAACTATTTCGATAAATGAAAATTGTCCTCTTAATTTCCGAGAACAAAAAAAGAAAAAACTTTCAATTGGAATCGTGATCTGTTCATAAACCATGTATCAAATATTGTTAGAAAGTAATTTAAGACAACGTAAATATAAAATAAATAAAGTCAAAATACCTGATAGGACTGTCCTTAAGCTCCATATAAAACTAATGGTTACTGGGCAATTAATCACAATTTTCATGAATTTCCACAATTACTAGGCATTTGCTTGCATTTTTTTTTTTTTGTTGTTACATACGTCGCTGGAAATGTAGACGAAATGTTAGAAAGTTCTTTCATTCATCGTCATAATTTGAAAAGAGAAATCATTTTAACAATTTCTATAAAACATCTTTTCGTTCGATCATTACCTGGGTACATATGCAACCTAAACGTGGGTAGAAAACAATTCGCTCTAAACCGAAACTTTTTTTTATTTTGTATTTAATTTTAGAGAAAAGGTGCATTCAATGCAGTTAAATCTTTCTAAACGATAAAATCATGTTTTTGTTTGCTCATGAAAACTTTGCAATAAATTGATTCCACAATACTTTTGTGTATGGATTTTTCTACAAATTTTATACAATCTAGTCATTTTGAACAAGTGGGAGTGTAGATGGTATTATGTCTATCTACCTATATTTTAAAAGGGAACAATGTACAGAAAGAGAGAATTTTTATTTTATTTTACTTTTTCATTATTTTTACTTTAAATTCTATTTATTTTCATTTTTTTATTTTTTATTTTTTTTTTTTTTTAGATTAAATATATGATGATAGGATTGGGTATCTTTTATCACAAGTCGTTGACAGGCGGGCATTGTTTATATTACAGCAAATGCTTGTGTGTTTATATATACATTTGAATAGAATACATTATTACGTACATACGTATATGAAAATAAATAAAAGGTAGCGGTAAAGTGGAAATGTTATACAGAGCTTGAAACGAACATTATATACACATTCTTGAAGCCATGAATAAATGTATATATATATATATATATATATATATGTATGGATATGAATGTAAAACTGCGTACATATATATTGTGGGTCGATCGGCTATATTTGGTAAATTTTTGATCACCAGTCAAGATTTTTCCTTTTTCTTACACTTTCTTTGTGACCGCGAGTTTATTTAAGACAATCAGGCTCACTTTCAAATTTAGTATTTAAATTAGGCAAATATTTTCAAGTTTGCAGTCGTCCAACTCAATCTTTATGCCCCCTAACAAAAAACAAAAGAGACAAACGGATGAATACGCCGATTTCGTTCAATCGATGTAAAACTTCGCGTTGATAGATGTTCTTAGATTTGGCAAATAAAACAATAAAACTAGCTTACCACCATTTTTCGTTCAGAGATACAATAAAAATCAATTTCATTGAGATAAATTTTCAATTTCAATGAACCCCTTACCACTCATACCAAAACTGAACGCAAGGTATACAACGTCATTGGTTAGAGTGTTAAACTTGATAAATTTAATAGAAACGATTTATCTATCTCTTAAAAGTAAACAGAAGAAAATGAAGAAAATGGAACTGTTCGGTGTGGATTATTAGGATGACAACCTTCCTAGCTCTTTAAAGCAATTTAAAACAAAAGCCAGCCGATAGTAAATGTGCAACGAACGTGTGATATAAACATTTCTAAGTGAATTATAAAACGTAAAAGAAATTCCAAATTTCGGCCGCTGCATGTTTTATGATGGATATATTTGGATTGTTAGAACTGCCAGTAATTTAAATGGCAAACGCTTCCGAGAAGATAAAGAAGCATTAGCAGACGAAATCTAAAGTCCTAGTACATTAATTGGTTGTGTTCTAGTTTCTAAAAGTATTGAGATGAGAAAATTTTTGTGTTTCGCTGTACGCACCTACGCAGTAATGTCTTCCAAACTCCAATTTATATGCATACATAGGTCTACAGAAACATATGTTTTCGGACATAGGTCTAAAGAAACATATGTTTTCGGAGCCAACGCTACGTCACACCTACGAAAATGTATCGAAGAATTTTTTGGAATAAATGAAACTATTGCCGAATGTCAATGATTTTAAGGCTTTATCTATAAAACAAACTTACCAAACAAATATATCAATTTAGTTGCAGAGAAGTACACATTACTTGCCGTAGAAATATTTTGATTTTTTCACTACCGAATAGGCTTTGACAAAATAGTGTTGGTAAATGTAAGTTTCTCTACATTACAGGGCTGTTAATTTTACTTCACCATTCACCTTGCACGTGTACGTCATAAATTCACCACATAGAATACATGAAAAAATTTGTTGAGTGGTAAAGAACTGTTAAAATAAAAACAAAGTCAAACGTTTTTTTCTTCTATCATAAAATTTTAATTTTCAGGAAAACTCGTTCATATCATAAATTACTGCTGAGCGAATAACAAGAATTGTCTTTAAAAAAGTATAATGACTGTTTGTGATAAGAAATCCAAGCGAAAGCTTGGGAAGAAGATCACCCAATTTCCTAGTTTGATATTACCTGCCTGCATTTATAAGGAAAAAGGCCAAGGTCAGACAACTGATAATCTCGCAAAGCTCTTTTCCGAAGCCATGGTTTTTGTTGAAAAAGAGAATAAGCCCTCCAATCAACAAGCCATAAAGAGTCTTATGATGTCATCTTTGGAATATTATTGGAAAACGCATCGATTCTAACGATTTGGAAGAATTATGAAACTCTTCAGGACCTAAACAGGAGACTTGCATTTTTATTTTCCAATTTTTGCACTTATTCATGTTAATTTTCTATCGTTCGAAAATATAATTTATATACATTTATGTAATGTAGTACAATGCTGTTGGGTTTTAGAAATAAACAATAAAGACTGTTACCGTAGACGAAAAAGATCCAACTTATCTAAATGTGGAGAATAATGTGTTGTAGCATTTCAGCTCTTCTTGATTTTTCTTTTAACACTTTAATGATGGATGATAAAAAGCATTTTGCTTAAAATAGCACTCAACGTCATCTTTCAGTTACGTTGCGGATCCGGCCCTAGTAAAATTGTTGTATGTTTGTTGTTGTGTGTTGATGATTATCTGATTTTTAGATTCTTATCGAAAAATGATAGATAACTGGTCTATGTTAAAACGAGATGATTTGAATTGACGTTCAAGCAGGAAGCTGAGAACTTTTATTTACCTACATAAGAGCATCTGAATTTTTTGTTTCCAAGAAATTATGCAAGCAAAGTAAAAAAATCTTCGTTTAATAAGTCATTTCATTATTGTTCGAATTTGTATCTTAACAAGTGTAAGCGTCAAAAATGAATAAATTTTAATGAAATTATCACGATAGTCATTTAAAAATCAATTAAAAAAATTTGTGAACATGTCAATGACAGAAAGAGATCCTATTAAATTTCTCTTCTGATTTTTTTACTACTCTTATATTATTATCGTTATTATTGAAACATATGAATAAAAGCTTAATTACACAATCCAATCCATACAAATAAATAAATAAATATATGTAAATATATGTGTACATACTTCGGCTACTGTATTGTCGTAAACTTAATTAAATTATTTGTTTATTGTCTCTGTTTTCTGTTCTGTGTAAAACAGAATGCACATCCGCAAAACAAGAAAATGTTGTAAATTTTATGGCTGATTAAATCTCGGATTCATGAGTTCTACATGAAGATAGCAAGTCTAAAAAATAATGAGCTTTTCATAAATCAACATTCATTTATTCATTCATTCATCAATTTGCGTTTGCAATGTTTTGTATTTTACAAATTGATTTGAATTAATATAGGCTCAATACTTTTTAGACAAGCTTTTATATTACCTCACGTAACGAAAAAAAAGGCAATTTAACAAAGAATATTATTTTGTAATAATCAGCGATTTGTTTTTTTTTTCCCCCTTCTCCTCTGTAATTTGTGTAATAAATACAACAACAAATTAATTACATGAAAATCTATGATATAAATGAAAATGAGAGAAAAAAAAACAACAGAAAATAAAATTCATTGAATTTACATGACGTATAAAAGAATAATTAATTTAGTGAAAATATTCGCCGTCTGAAAAAGAAAAATAAAAAAGAAATTTATATAACAAACAAAGAGATTTGCGCTCCACCCACCAGCTCGGCGCTGCTCAGTTTTCGAATATTATAAATTCTATGAAAATATTAACGCAAAAAAACACAAAATATTAATTTCATTATACCCTCCTCTCCTTTTTTTTCCCGCATTTTCTTGCCGTCGTTTTGCTTGCCACACGGTGTTGCTATTGTTGACGCTGCTAATATTCCCACTAATGACGATGACAATTATGATGTTGGCATTTTGGCGTTTTTTGAAACAAACTTCAATGGATAACGGACAGCAATTGTAAGCCATGTCCTGTCGCGAAACCGACATTTCTATGTGGCAACGATAACCGAACTTATTCATCGTTATGCAGATTAGATTACCACAACTGCATTCATTCTACATCTATACGGATCGCATGCAAAGGTTTCTGCCCATGTAAAGGTGAGTTGAAAAAATCTCTCTCTCTCTCTCTCTTCTTATTGAAATATTTGTAAAACAATTTTGGTTAAATTACGTCATGCAAATTAAGTCAAACGGCTACAGTCAGTCAAGCTCGATTTCCTAATACCTTGCACTACGTTTAACTACTATGTAATATCCCACCACGCGATAAATTGAATCTTCTGATAATAATGAATTTTTCATCAGCAGAATTAAGATCCAAAAAAAAAACATAAAAGAAAAAATACCCACAAACATTGATGTAGAAAACGTTTTTCCTGTAAAAATAGGTGCCAGAGGCCAAATCCTTCAAACGTGGACAAATTCTTGTACTTCAGACATGTTTGTCTTTTAGTTTTGGAAAATGTTGCGAGAATGAAGTCTGCACTTGTCTACTTTATATAAAATGTTAGTTGATTTATAGAAGGATCTCCCTCTGTCTCTCTCTCTCTCTCTCGAGTAAAAATTCAAAATTGAAAACATTCATTGAGATCGTTCAACGTATTCCTTTTTTTAATTTCACTCTTCATGGCGTCGAAGTCGACGACCTGAAAGACTGCGTACAAGAAAAGGAAGGGAAAGAAAACGATTCGATTTATCGTTGGCTTTAGAAGAAAATCTATACAAACAAGTAAAAGACGTTTAATCTTTTTAATTGCGATCCTTATGGGCAGTTAAGTATTATTTTGAGCTTTTCTTAGAAATGATATTCGACATCGCGTATTGTGGATTGAAGGTTTAAAACGGATTTGGCCGTAAGCATCTTAGAAAATTTTTATTCAATTCCTGGTTCTTCTTCTTTTGCTTCTCCATATTCCAATTACTTCAGAACATGAAGTATACCTGAGCTTGTGAAGGAGGCATGACCAAAGCGAAGGGGCCCCAACAAATGCTTTTATTCGAAACAAAACAAGGCGGCGGGTGTTTGATAAGAAATTTCGAAAGATGTCGTGTTCGTGAGATAACACGCAATTTCGCGTTCTATCCTCGTCCCAGCTGATATGGATTCAATAAGGATTCAGTTGACAATTATTGCCAATCAATTTAAAGAAAATCCTACATAAGGGCCAATACGAGTACGGGGACGAAAGCATGTGATTGAGCGTATGATTGAACAATTAACGATTTTAATTGTATAATGAGTCGTTATCGGCCAAAGTACAGCTAAGTATATTTTCTTTTAATGCTGGATGAAGTCATTTCTCTGCCACTTTACACAAGAAAAAAAAGTTGAGAAATCTATATTCGGCGGGGGCCGAATCTCACATACCCAACGCTATGCTTTTCGCATTCTCGGTGCTATTTTTAACAAAAAATTAATCCACCAGGTCGCGTACAAAATAGTTTTAAACTTTAGTCTTGTTTGCCTTATGATGATAAGTAAGCATGAAATCTCAAAAACTTTGTGTGGGCCTGGTCGATTTTTTCCATTTTGCTATATAAAGGGTAGAGGGCTTCGTAAAGTAAATGTGAAAAATTTCAGCCTTCGAACTTTAAGAATTTCCAAGTAACGAGAAAAAAGCCACCCCTTTTTATTTTAAGAAAAATGCAGTTGCGTTCAGTTTACACTGCACTCCGGGCTTCTTGTCTAACTAATTTGGCCCATTTTCAAATACCAATTTGCGTGTAAAGACTTCCAACGTTTCTGCCAAATTTAAAGTCGATACCTTCATTGTTGCGACCAAGAGTCCGCCAACAACAAACATCACACAGACGGACAGACATGGCTTAATCAATTCAGAATTACATGAAGATCAAGATATACTTTATAGAGTCTCTGAAGCTTCCTGTTGGGTGTTGCATACGTTACGAAAAAAAGTGAGCTGTGAAAAATGAAACCGCCAGCCTTCAGGGCTGAGTATAAGAATCGTGCCATGAAATCAACTAAAAGAAGCAAATACTTTACAAGTTTGCTTTTTTTTTTTTTTTTTTTCTTAATATTGAATCTGTGTGAGTTTAATTTTTTAACAGCACGACGCACGACGCATTTATTTAATGCCAGCGACATTATTTGCAAGCAATGACACGAGCTAATGCGCTTACAGTTCTACAGGAGGAGGAAAAAGACCGAATGCCGCAAAGAGAAAAAAAAAAAAAAATAAATAAAATAAAATAAAAATCTCTTATAAAAGCATTAATGAATTATTTGCGAAGTAAGGCTGACGATGACAATGAAATCATTTGACATAAAATCCGCTATTAAAGTATTATTAAATATAATATTAAATAAATAAAGCTTTTTTTCATTAAAATGAAATATTTACTCTGCATAAAGATTTATCTCAATTTTTTGAAATGATCCGTTCATATGCACATACATATGTTTTGAGCGAATTCTTAAGAGTATTAGCAAGACGGACTTAAGTACAGTTGGGAACAAATCAAAAATATTTATCATCCATGCTTCAGTGGATATCTGTAAGTTAGTGAATACTATGAAATTGGAAAATTATTCCTCCGGTTCCTCGTTAACATAGAGGAGAAGTCCCGTTTAGGTAGATTATCCTCAGTGTGAAATATCTCAGCCAAGTAGTGAACTTAAGAATTTAAGCAAAGAACTTTTCATTTTTTTTTTCTTTTTTTAATTTTACTTAAGCGACTAACATACATGACTAAGTCGAATCCCTTAGTCCTAAACCGATCAAGTATTTACTAGTTCTCTACACTGTGATTACATTAATACACGTTTTGTCCCTTGATGATGATGATGACTGGAAAAATTGAGTTCATTTACGCATTTTGGCAGTTAATTTTGCTTTATTTTAATACTGCATGAAAAAATTACGACAACAACAATAACAAAATGCAAGTGTTATTCTGCGCATTTAAACTCGGCAAAGCGTTTACGTGTGATATATAATCTAGATTTTTTATTTATCTTTTTTTTCGGTTTTTTTTTTTTTTTTTGGTTTTTAACAACTATACGGGGATACATTAGCTCTAGTCAATTATTTGCTACGCGCATAGAAGTACACGTAAGTCATGCACAGGCATAGTTTTGACAAGCGATAAAACGGGACGTTTTACCTTTAATTTATCTTTACTGCTCAATTAATTAGTTCCAAGACTCGGTTAAAGTGAATCGTAGCTGGGCGCCTAACTTGCAGTGAACTGAAAACTAGAGAACTACTCTCTAGCTTAAAACCTCTGTAGTAGTACAAAGTCCCTAAATGGGTTTATCCCGCAAGCCCATAGTAACGAAACGAAAGAGAAAATATTGAAGACGACGCATCATGTAGCAAAACAGATGCAGCAAATAGCAGGAAGCAGTTAACATTTAGAAATTTGCCAACGGAAAGTAGCATGTAGTGGATAAACATACAGAAACTATCAGTTAGCAAAATTGCCGTCCAATGCAAGTCGGAAACGATTAAGGCAATGATGAGCCGTTAAGGACGCTTTTGATTGATTGTAGGATTATTGATAACAAAATCGTAAATGTCTGAGACCACTTGGGGCGGTTGTCTTGTGAGCGTGCAATGCATTCTTGTTTTTTTGAGGTTATAAACGCACTTTCTTTCGCACTCAAGATGTATTCATGTCATCCGAATCGCGGTAGATATCTTCTTAAAATCTCAGGGCAAATTTCAATTTTCACTTTTTCCATTCGACAAAAAAAAAACAATAAATATTGCAGAACACACATCAGCCCGTAACTCTCCTTTCGTTAGCGGAGCCATACGTGGACTTGATACTTAATATTTTCGATATTTTTGCAATTTTTTATAAAACACTAAAATAGATCTCAAACACTTCGGTATAAGACGTACATAATTCTTCCCTTACATTTCGTGGTATTAGCTGATTAAATAGCGCAACGATGGCATAAAAAAAGTCGCAAACATTTTTTAATGCCCAACAAATCTATTATTGCATAATCTCTCAAAGGCTCGAGGGGGGGGGGGATAACATCTTCTCCTCTATTCATCTCCTATTAAAAAACCATCGAAAGTTGAAATTTCTCGTATATTTTTTCCGTAAGTTTTTTACGCAGAACTATTCTGTGAACGTTAGCAACAAACTATCGATGTGGGTTTCATTTAAGTATATAACGTTTTGGCCACTAATTCTTAGAACTCCTAACCGATGAACTGAAATTTGTGATAATCATAATGTTCTCTATATATGCCAATAGAAAGCAGTTTTGGCATTGCCTTTGAGACGTTTCGAAATATACATCATTGACTAACGGCCCTTTTCTGGGCAACATTGGACGGACATTGCAAGTCACCAGGCAATCGCAAGCATTTGTTATATCTATCGCCCCCTAGAATATTAAATTTGTTAGAAAGGCATAAAAAGTGTAGTAAGGAAAGGCATGGTTAGTCAATTAAGTTTTGTCAATCCGTCAGTCTGTTTTTATGCGCCTTCGAGACGTTTCGAAATATACATCATCGACTATCGGCCCTTTCTGGGCAAAATAATGGGGACATTGCAAGTCACCAGGCAATCGCAAGCATTTGTTATATCTATTGCCCTCTAGAATATTAAATTTGCTAGAAAGGCATAAAAAGTGTAGTAAGGAAAAGCATGGATTTCTCTAATGAGAAAACATATATCATCGGACACAAGGTTAGTCAATTAAGTATTGTCAATCCGTCAGTCTGTTTTTGCGCGCATCCATCTGAAGAGTAAAGAAATCATGATTTTGGCTGATTTAGTGCACTTTTCTTAGAAAAGTGTTCTAAAAAAAAGTGTACTAAATATTTTATAGGGTAAGTGCGATTGTCATCAGCGTCATCCCGTTGACGAGTGAGACATTACAAGTTTCATCGTTGTGATGGTTGTACTAAGAAATAGGCAGTAAACATTGGTATGCATGAATGTAGAATCAAAATTCTGAATTGATGGCGACCATGCCTTACCATTACAAGGAAAAAATTTTCATAATTAAATTAATTAAGATTGCAGTTCATTAAGTTCATATACGAATTGTTAGACAATACTTAGCAAATGCTTTGCTGGCTTCAACCGCCGTTTGCACTTTTTAATACTTTTTCAGAGAGCAATCTGTCTTTCAAAAAAATATATTTGAAATGAATGAAAATAAAAATCGAAATATTTCAATTTATAAATTTTGCTCTTTTTTTTTTTTTTTTTGTTTTGTTTCAGATAATGGAAGAGTAAAATTGAATTTTCATACTTTTCATTATTAATATCAAAATAAAATTGTTGTTATTGTTTCCATGCATATGACAGGCACAAAGGCTTAGCTAAAGAGAAATCTAATAAAGAAATTAAATTCGATTCTGGCCGAATCGTTTACACTCACCATTTTCATCTTTGCATTTTTATCATTACTGTACAACTTTTAGTGGCCGCAGCAATTAGGGACAGACACTGTACAGATCCTGTACATATACTGTACATGTGCAGTTGAATCATCTTCACTTTAAGAGATATTTTTCAAAATTTTCAGAGAGCACCACTCTTTTCACCTTATGCTACTATGCATATATGTTCCTTGACCGATTTAATGTGCTTCCATTACCAAGATGCGGGCAAAAGCTTCCAATGTTTTTTTTTCAAATTTAAATCACTTTTACAACAAAAAGGATGCCTATACAGACGGACATACTTAGTTAGGTTCATTAACACTCGATATCGGTTAATAATGTTCGCACTTTCCAATAGTCTCTCAAGCCTTCTTTTGCCCGTTCCCAGCGTTTTGGCAAAACGAATACACCTCAAGTCTCTTAGCGGTGGATATAAAAACAAATAAAATCGAAAATGTCTAACAACGTGAAGAGCTATAAAGTTTCCATTATAATATACTTGCGAAATTGTTTGAGTAATTTAAGACCAACAACAACAATAGTTACAGTTATAGGTAATATAGATATGAAAAGTAAGTCACGGAAAAACTGTCCTCATCTACTCCAGAGAAATAAAAGTTTTATTAACTAAAAAAAATTTATAGCTGAGAGATATACACACGCACGACGTCTTATGCATGAATCAAAAATAAACAGCAATAAACAAACGTGAAGACATGTAAACTTGAACACATGAGCCATAGTACCTACGTACAAGAAACGTTTGCAGCCGCATAATAAAAGACTTGTGAGGACAAGGAAAGCAAACGTAATCGAATACAATCGTGAAAAGCTCGTATGCTTTTGTCAGTGAAATTTGAATAATTTCCTTTTCGAGCAGATATTTAGACGCTTAGGATAATTAGTAAGTAGTAAGTCGGTCAGAAATTTTAGAAAGCTTTGTTTGAGCTAAATTTATGAAATAAAATTTTGATAAATTCTTGTACGAAACAAAAAACACATCCGCAAAGCTTTATAGCTTTAATTATACTTTTACGACGCCGAACGGCCAACTACGTTATGTTTTGAACGGAAAGATGAATTGGCCAACGAGCACAATTAAAAGCAACTCTGACTTTTACGGTACTTACCGTACGATATAATACCTAAACACTGCCTTGTCTCTAATGCTGTTCTCAGCATAATAAGCAAGAGTTCAACATTTGCTTTGAGGTTGAGGATTAGAGACAGAGAGACTGATATAGATAAACGGATCCAGCTGTTACATGTCATTATGTCCTATACTTTATGAGTTCTTCAATGCGTTTTCCAGAGCTAACAAAGCCTCGATAAATTTGTTATATCGAGCACAATGGGATGGATCTGTGCACCTGAGCGCAAACCTTAGATATTCTTATAGAAAACGCATAGAAGAAGCGAAAGCAACTGAGACGCCGGCCTAGATTACTATTATTTTTTATTTTTTTAAATCATATAAAATAGACTCTGCAGACTTTGGTTATTATCTCGGGAAATCGTTCTTAACCCAAATGAAAGCACAATGAAAAATATACGAAAGAAGATAAAGGGGTCACCACAATTAGCTCATAGAAATCCGCTTATGTATAAATGTATAAACAACAGATTCAAGTACTGAAGAGGAGTAGAATTATTTTCAGGCCGATAAAAGACAAAAAAATGATAAATTAATTGTGTTTCAGTGTAGTGCTCAAAGTAATCAGAATTTTAGCATAGAGCATAGAACATACATGCTATTGCTACCTATTGTTCTCACCGATTGTCGAAGCAGACCTATTTTTTAATTCGACCAGTACTCAACCAAAGTCAAGTTGGTGCTTGGTTTCTTAGTTTTCGCAAACGAAGACATTCGAAATACGAATTTATGAAAAACGAATGGACGGACAGACTTTTTACCATACACTTCATGCAACTATTTGCAAATAAAACTGAATGTTGTATGACGTCATTGTTTAAGGGTATTTGTAAAAATCAATCAAAATGCATCAGCGAAGCAAAAATGCTTTATAAGCCGTAAAAATGCCTCATTGCAGATGTTGCAAAAAGAATTACGAAATTAATTTATTGCCAATATTTGATGGCAGCTGTGATAAAAGGCAATTAATCGGGCGCGAGGAAGTAAAGCAAAATGCCGATAACTTAAATGTAATCCAACGCACCAATAACTTCGCTTATATTTCTTTGTATTACTTCCCTATAAGTCAGAGTCATATTCTTCGAGTAAAACAAAGTTTGAAAACAAGCGATTACTTTTTATGCTCATTATCAATATATATATATATATATATATATATATTCCTTGAACGCATTAAGAAATTATGTGAAGCAACATCCTTACAACCCGCAGCAGGAGAAACTTTGATAGAAGAGGACAATAAATTTTCACGAAAAAAAGAAAAAAAAAAACCAATGAAAGCAAAGCTGAAAAGAACGAGTAAAGTTTCCTAGCAATGCAGAGAACAATGAGTGGAAAAGTATTGATTCGATTAAATGCTAAGCTGATTATGAAACCGCTAAAGTATACAAAAACAATGAACGAAAAGTAATAATATTTTTTAACCAAAACCAAAAAAAAAAAAAAAAAAAAGAGAAGGGACCAGACGAACGATAGCAAATAAATTTTCACATGAAAAGGAAAGGGTAAATAAACTTAAGGAAGAATTTTTGCAATGACGTTCAAGTAACTTAATGATCGCACTTAGTGAGGGTCAGTACAGATTATTAGGACAGCAATTGGAAATTATTTTAATAATTCAGAAAATCCTTTATAACTATAAAAAACTTATATTGCATAAGTTGAAAAGGCACGAAACTATCTTAACTGTTCATAATTTTCACACGTTAGTCGGAAGTATAAAAGTTCGCTCGTCAAAGCTAAAAGTTGAACTTGATGCCGCTTTACATAAATTCTCAATGACTCACACAAACTTAAGATTTTTTCTTTAGTAAGATTTTCGTCGTAAAGGCTCTCTGGCAAATATTTCTGGCATAATTCCTTTGAATGCCATCCTTTGTGTCATTGGAATCGCTTTAAAAACCATAATTGGGGGTAGGCTAAGTAACAATTCTCAGCCTATATATGTATTCTTGAGAGGTAAAGTCAAACAGTGGCAAAATTATCGAGCGGGAATACTTTCGAGAATATTTGAAGCTCAAGTCCTAGTAGTATGCGGTTCTACACAAACACGCCAGCCTTTTCCAACTCCGCTAGCCATTTATAGTTTCCGTCCGTCATTAGAATGTGTTCATTTAAACAAATCTTATCCACTTTAAAACGCAGTTAGCAGACCTTTGTGTATTCGGACACCGTCCTTGACGGCCATTTCCTAAATTTTTATTTTCTTTTTTTTGGCCAGAGGTAACAAGAGCCCTACGGGTGATTGGGTAACGAGGCGCGGTGGATACGTAGAGAGATGAACAGTTCAGACAGATAGACGATTGGACAGAGTGCAGCAAGGCAGCATTAAGGATATGACGGCGCAAAGGCTAACGGTTAAATAGTTCTAGGATTTTTTCGATTTACAAATACAATGATAAGAGAAATATATCCTCATACACACAGATTGATTATTTAAAGCTTCAACTGAGTAATGTTTGAAAGCATGTCCTAGGTTATCCAAATTTCCTAAAACTAGCAAAATAATTAAATGGTAACAACGATTTTGTAACCGTGATTGATACGACTTATTATCTTCTTATGAACTTAAGCATAGATTTAAAAAGGAATAAATTTGCTTAAGTTGTTTCGTCGAACAGACGAAATTAATCTATTTTTGTTTTTTGTGAAGCGGAAAAAGGAAAAGAAAAAGAATGTACTGAGCAACCAACAATTCGTTTGTGGTAATTGATTGATACGATTGTGAAAATCAGTTTTTCATTTTGATTAGCTACGTACGGATGATGGCAATCAAATAGCGTAGAGTTTACTATATAAAGCAACACTGAATACTGGAATGGAATGAAAGGAATGTTTTAATCGAATTTTCACAAGGCATTGATTGCATTAAACGAATTTTCGTTAGTGACAATGAAATATAGTTTTCTTTAAGTTTGTTTTCTTTTACAATTTTCTTAAGATTTATGTGTTTGTTTGTTTGTTTGTTTGTTTGTTCATTTGCAGATAACATAAATGAAAAGCGCTTGCAGCGTCTTAACGACAGACAGAATGTATTTAACGCCAAGTACAAGAAAACTATTGAACAACAAGAAAAACAACAACAACAATATAAAGAGAATAGCAACAACAATATTATTAGCAGCAGCAATAATAATGAATTTAATACAATAATGGATGTAAGTAGGAATGCACACACACACATCTATGTACATATGCAATGAATTAATTTACGAAAACAAGACCGCCCAGATGTTCAATAACAAGCTTAAGAGTCATAAATACTAAGTAGCAGACGAATATTCATTCCGACACACACACATATGCACACATATACACATATTGAAATTCATGCATTTGCTGTAATTAGCAGCAAAGTAGTAGGAATTTGTTAATTGAATCGCTCGCATTAAGGAGTCGGCCAATTTTATTTCCCAAAGTTCTATAAAGCCATGTGTGTGGGCGGTGTATACTCTCTCTGTCTCTCTCTCTCTCTCTTTTTCTCTTTAAGGTCACTGTTATATTTTGAACGCCTTTTGACTGCACATTAGGCTTTCTTTCGGATCGACCTAATAATTGTTTTTACGCAAATTGCAGTCAACTTTAGTCAACAGTTGTTCCCAATGTAATCGGCCCTTGCCTAGAAGATATTCCAAAATTTATTTCCTTATAAGATATTCTATGTAAATATAAGAAAATTTTATCATGTTCGGGAGGACAATTACACACACACTGAATTGGCTGAGCACGTGTTCTCAGTTAAATATTTTTGCATTCCATTGTAATATTATTTTGTATTTGAATTTATTTCATAGCAAAATTCTTCGCTCTGATCCGAATTCTTAGAGCAATGAAAGATTTCGTCCAAAAAAAACCACAATGGTATCGTATTTTTAAAGAAAGAAAACACTAAAAAGAGGTGTTCTTGTTATATTAAGAACAAAGGAAACAACAAAAAGAAAAAAGCAAAGGACAAGAAAGAAAAATAAAATTAATAAAAAAAAAAAGGTTTCGAAAAAATAAATTATTGCGTTATATAATAGGGTTAGTTGTCTTGCTTTTCACATGATCGATTTTTGTATAGCACATTTTCGGACAAGAGCAGAATAGCATGTAAATCGTATTTCCTGATGAAAGTTAACTTCATTGTATATAACAGCAACAACTTTCAATGTTTATATAAAATATAAGAAAAAAAAAAGAAAAAGGAAATACAAGAGAATGCAAAGCATATTTTCAGACAAACAAGATGTATGGCAAACAGATATTTTTCTACCTTTCTACTTTCAATGATTTCGTGTAATATTAAGCCCTCTATATAGTCCAGATAGTTAGATAGCTTTCGCTTTGAAGAAAAAGTTACTAAACAAATGTAAACCATAATTTCGGACAAAGGAAACTTTATTTTATTAAAAAGGAATAGATTACGAGTGTATACGATTGATTGATTTGTTGTTGAAAGAAGGACAACATGACATTTACACTATAGATTTCGCAGTAGTCAACAGCAGAAAAAGGAAATGCGAAAAGGAATTTGCGCTCTTTTGAACATCACTATATGACTGCAAGTAGATAATTCCGCACTTTTAGCGAAATAAAGAGCTTTGATCTGCTGGCACATTTTTTTTTAAACGGAAATTAATGTCGTTTTACGGGATTAAAGTGATTTAATTTATCTTTAATAGAGGAGAGCAACAATCAAGCGTTTCAAAAAGAAAGCAATGTCGAGTATATATAAACAAAAATTGTTGCCTTCGAAATTGAATGCTAGAGTTGACCAATTGATCAAATATTTGCAGACAAGATACTTAAAAACTTAACTGCATTTCAACAGAAAACTTTTCAGTTAATATGAGCTAGAGTCGCTTTCGATTGAAATTAAACTGAAATTATAATAAATTTAACTTGCATTTAATAGCAAATCTAAATTAATAGCTTTAAGATCATCAGGACAAGATCATGTGACGTAATAAAATGAATCTAGAAATCATAAGCAAGAGTTACACGAAGTTATTCACTGCAAGTGAAAATTTAATGGCAATAATTTAACTAACAATTAGCATAAGAAATATGTTAATGAAAAGTAAATAATTTAAATTCTAGTCCATTCAGCAGTAACATATCTAAAAACGAGCCCTTTAAGCCCGATGTTAATATTATTCCATCAAACGGTTATACCCTTCTTATGTCCGCTTGAGTTTACTTTTAAAGTAGAGTACATAATGAATGGAGAAAGAAAAAAACTTTATGTAGGATTATCCCTGAGGTGAACAGAGCTTTTTTTTTTATTGTTATCACCATTAGATTCCACTTAAATATAGAGAAAGTTGAACGGTAATGATTTTATCACTGACTGCGTAAACATTTTATATGCAAAGACAAGCAGCTAGTAAAGCTTACTGCCTTTTAAGACTTGTTTACCCTTACAAAACACACATAGATATGTAATATTTATCAGTAACATTATGCTTACGTACATACATACATACATACATAAATATTTGCTTTGTTTATTTTTCTCTTTT
>KK502831.1:175677-187884 GCA_000688735.1 Glossina austeni
AAATATGTAATTAACAATAAATAAAAAACAAAAGCTATTTGCCATTTAAAAAAAAAATAAATAAATAAAAAATTGATATAAATATTTTATTAAAAAAGCACTTATTTTGCAAACAATTTAAAACATTTATACACATACATACACACACAGAAATTCAAACGCATACACACATACACACACACAGACACACACACACACACACATGCATATACAACAAACAATCACCCCCCACTCAGTTCAGTAGGTTCCTGTTGGCCGATTTGCAAAGCTGACAAGAAATTTAACAAATTAACCATAATATGTATGTAATTTTCATAAATATGCATTTAATCATTAACAAGAAGAAAAAGGTAAAGCGAAAGAAAAAGAAAAAGCAGAAAAGAAATTTCTTCGATAAAAACAAAAAACTCAATCTTTGCAACTGAAAACACCGTTTATTAAAATAAAATTAATTATAAAAAAGAAAAAAAAAGAAAAAAAAAAGGAAGAAGGAAAAGAAAAAGAAAAAGTACAGAAACCTTAAATATGTAAAAGTTAAAATGGCTTAAGCAAATTATTATTAAAAATAAGTATCACAAAATTATAGTATAGTGTTTTAGCAGTAAACAGTCACCTACACCCTCATGTTCACGCCCATACTCACACTCACACTTAAGTTGAAAGCAAATCAATTATAAAGGTATGACTTTTGCGACTTTTGGAGGCTTTACAGAAGCCTCATAGAAGCCTCTTTGATCATATACGCAGATCAATCCGAATATCACAACCGTGTGCCTATGTGAGAAAAAAGACGCATTCATAAGACGCACTCATAACAATTGCGCGGTACTCAAGGAGAAGATTAACTAGTTTCGATAAACAAGTTATACCGTTTTATTGGTTTAGGTACGTACGGCTTTCTTAAAAATATCTTGTGGAAGAAGCTCGTCTACTTTTAAGCCATTCAAGATGATTCGCTACATTTGGTATCCACGCTTCGAACCATGCAAAAGCCTTTGCGGAAGAAGCTTTTGTGTCTCTCTTTTATCCTTACATAATTTATCATGACCACTGAGCGTGTCCGAAAAAGATTTACCACTTTTGGTAAGGTATTCGCCATCTTATTAGTCTACGATGTCTCGTACATTGTCAAGACTTCTCGTTCCTTTTAAATAAATTAAAAATCGAAATCTTTATCCATAATGTTCCCCGTACGGAACTCTTTCTTCTTCTCTTCGTCTTTTTAATCTAAAGCTATCGAATACGAAGCCCAATTAAAGTTGTGGGACTATATTCAGTATTTCCAAGAATTAAACTTCCATTTTCCTGTTGAGAAGGTCCTATTTTAAACTGATTGGCTACAAATGGCTTTCCTCACGATCAGATATTGAGGATTAGTTTTGAACGTACCATAGCTACACTTCAAAGCACTGAGACCTGAATTACTAAAATTCATTTTTAAGAAATCATTGATCAGCACCTTGTGAAGGAGTGACGTGGTTCGTCTACTTATCGTTTGATCAAAGAAAGTGAAGAGATCGCCTGTCCGCTTTTCCGCATTTACAAAGTCTTTAAAGAAGAATTTGTAGCTATTAACTATCATCGACTAAGTTTGTCATCTAATTGTCCTCTAAAGTCATGCTGATGGTTATGTGGAGTATAATCACTTAAACGATTGCAACAGTCTTCGGATTTATATCAGTAATGTTGCTTATGCAGTAGATAGATAAGGAAAATGCATTTAGCAAAACCATAACAGGGCTGTACTCTATCAAAGGGAGGAAAAGATCTGCCTCAATGATATTGAAAATCCCAAATTTGAAAAAAAAAAAAAATAGATCTAAATCTTAAAGGATTAATAAGAAATTTGAACACTAATTTTATAAATTGATTTCTATATAATAGTCTATGCTTTTCTGATATGCTGCACGACTACTCTTCGGATGTTACCTCTATCTCTCTAAATTGTTTCAAAGATCTTAATTAGCCAGTGGGCTTAGTACGAAATGCATATGCATTTTATTTATATATTGTTGTCCGTGATATACACTTTTTTTCCTTAGCTTCATATTTTCAGAAAACAAAACAGGTACGTATCAAGCCATATATTATGTTATGCTTACTTTTTTTTTATGACGCTAGCTACCAACATAACATGTCTTTCACATGCATTGAAATGTGAAGTTTGTGTTTGTCCATAAGCGTTCAATCAGGTCCCAAAATATCTGAATTCTTATCAATCATCTTAAAATATGAATAGAACATGTAATGATTCTTCCTTTGTAGCGGTGGTTGTTAACTTTATAAGCGGTATACATGTAACGACATTTTCACTTGTCAGTCGCAAAAAAAAAATTCGAATTTTTGTCTGTTTAACTCAAGCGTTTCCCGCTCTTTACTCTACGTGAAAGCGAGTAAAAACACTATAGTGGGTTGCGATCTGCCATTAAATCACGTCACACCGCTTAATACTATTATTCATATAAAGACTTTTCAAAGGAAGGTCGTATAAAGGAAATGATCGAAAAAATGATTCAATTTACACCATTTCCAATAGTTTTCGTCCTTCGGCCAAAACACTTCGGCTTAGTAAATTTTTGTCAAGATATCCCAAAATTGCGATATGTGTACGTTGAGCACAAGAATGCAAGACGGACAGACGGACAGACAAGCTTGATGAAAATCATTCTCTGGCTCAATCAAAAGATGAATCTGAATCGATCCCTATAATAAAAGTTGAATCTATTTCAAATCCTTCTGGTTGTTGCAAATAATCGCACAAACTTAACAGATCCTTCTACTATGAATAGCGTGGGCTACACAACACCGAGTTTATGCCCTTAAGTAGAAACAAAGCATCTAAGGTTCACATTCCCCTTTCTCTTTCTCTCTCTCTCTCTCTCTCTCTCTCTCTCTCTTTCTCTCTTTTCCTTACAATTCTTTTAAACCATTTCAAAAATATTTCTTTAATTGAGCAGCCTTCACTTCCCCATACACATATGCTCTTAACTCTCTAACCAAACAGACAACAACAAAAAAAACAAAAAAAAAATAATAACAATTAAGGATATATATCTTTAGAAAGAAAAAAAGGAAGACGAAAACGATAAAGAACATAAAAAACCCATACTTGATGCTTTTTTTTGTGTGTTTGCGAGAAGATTTCTTCAAAGCACACATTAACACAACTTTTTGATATAAACTATTTACTCAAGTTTACTCTCTCTTATAACTTTTTATCTCTTCTTCTCTTTTATTTTTTTATTTATTTATTTTTTTTTCCTGTTTTTTTCCAAGTATTAAAAAGAAAAAAACAAAAATTGAAAAGTTAAAAATTCCTTTCAAACATCAATAATTTCGCAATTCAATAGCCATCACGAACATGCGGATTTCTTACAAAATACAACGCATGGTACAGAACAACATCATACATCATGGATTTTGTGTGTTTAATCGATTTGAATGCAATGAAAATTAAATTTGTGTTTATGTCTTTTACTAAAGAACGAAAATATTTATACAAATATAATAATATTATAATAACAATAATAAACACAAACAATAAAAACAAAAAAAAAAGTGAAAAAGGAACACAGGATTAATTTAAGAAGAAAAACAAAATTATAATAAATTTTAAGTTTAATGTTGTTTTATGTATTATTATTATATAATTAATTATTTATGAGATGATGAATAAATTTTTTGAAAAAAATAAAATCATATTAACAATAATAATAATAATAATAACAATAACAATAAAGAATCATTTTACGCTAGAACACTAAACAAAACACTAAAAAAATGTGTTATTATTGTGTGTTTTGAGGTTATGTTATCATATCAAGGCACTCTCTGCTATCTTTTCAACTTTCAACTTTTCAAAATTTAAAATTTCGTTATCGGACATATTGACTCGTTATAACCCTGATCATTAGTGGAGAATTAAATGTTTTGCGTAAAATACGAACAACAAAGTAGTCTTCATGCTCTGCCCTCCCGCCCACGTTAATAGTTGTCGTTTGTTGGCGATAAGACGAATGCTCTCTTTGGAAACTGGGCTATGGCGTATGAATTGAAGAATTCAAGATGACAAGAGGTAAGTATTCGGGGATCGTCTGCTACCATAAAGAGATGCAACATTAGTCTACAAAGCAAGTCGAAAGCTTGGTTTTTAATGTATTTTTTTTACACGTTTCTCGAAAGGAAGCTATTATTGTTTTTTTCAATAATATTGAAACACATGAATGAACACATGAATAGCATACGCTCCACCATAAAAGTAAATATAAAAGTTTATTATGGAGAAAACGGTTGCAAAATTTTCCGAATATCAATTTTTTTTTTCCTTTATCCTAAACGATTCCCTAAGTAGTCAAGAATGATAAAAAAAAAGATAAGCCTGAGCATGAAAAAATTTTAGACGATCCAAAACTTTTCCGAATGATTTTCCGAACATATTTCTACAGCGGTAAAACGTATTTATCTTGAAACAGAATAATTCAGGGCAGCATGATTTCAATGATTTGCACTTTTTTCCTGTACTTTTTACCTTTTTTATACTCTACACCACTGGCAGTCCACGGTATATATTAAGTTTGCGACTTGAGGGAGACCATCTTCTATTATATCGATTGATTCAGCATCATTTTCTGTGCTCGGTTCTCTGCAAATATGCCCGTCTATCTATCCTTATATTCAACCTACAGACCGTAATTTTAGAAATATTTTGATGAAATTTGTTATACTGACGGGTTTTGGCCTAAGGAAAACCATAAATGAAAATCGGACTAATTTTTCGACGAATCCACAAGTAAAGCTTGATTTTGAAAAGTCGATATATGAATAATGGTACGATTGTGTAGGGTAGGGCTATAGTGTTCTTACTTATTTCTTAGTCGAAATACTAACCTTTTTCATCCAAATGCCCGTTAAGTCGATACATGAATAACGGTAGGGTTGTGTAGGGTAAGAGCATAGTGTTCTTACGTATTTCTTAGTCGAAATATCGACTTTTTCCATTTGGATGAACTCGTCAATCACACAAATCTTTGTTTCTAGAACATCTGCGAAGAATTTAAATGTGCTTTAAAGCAACAACTACTTCGCAGTGAGCCCGAGGTTATTTTAGCACAGCATAGATTGGCAAGAACAGTGCGCAAATAACTAGTAACGCAATTAATTTGTAATCCAAACACTCTTCAATATAAGGTTATTAAGGTCATTAAGGGAAGTCTACTAGACGCCGTATTTAAAAGCTTGTCCGTACCAAGTATGTAAAGAACGAGGAAAGAAACTTTTAAAATACTAGAGGAGATAAAAATTTGCGTTTATTATAAAAATTGTTTACGCAGAAATTGTTTGATGATCTTTATATTACTCTGCAAAAGAAAGATTCGGAAGCAATTAGTCGGAAAGTTTATTATTTTCTTGTAAAAGTTTGATGATCGAATAATGTGATGAGGACAAGGTCAAAAAAGATACGAAGACGCGTCTCACCCGCAACTACGAAGACATGATTTGGATACTTGTAGAATCTATTGAACTAATGAAATTCTTAAAAAAAATTTCGTATTTGGTTTTTTCATCTTCTCCTTTTGTTCCAATTTAATGCCATTTAATGTAGAGGGTAAGTATTGTCTATTTAACTGTCAGGTTTTATATTATTATGAACTTTCTTCCTGCCCCAAATTAAAAATTTATATAGTAGGCATTGTATTTTCAATATTTTAGGACTCTACAAAATACTTTCGTTATATATGTAGGTCGCATTTCTGTTAATAAAAATCGAAAAAAAAATGAGAAATGAAATTTGATAAAAATATGAAGGAAGTATCAAATTTTGAATCGATCTTGGCATGTCTATCCATCCGTCTGTCGGTGTGGTCAACCTTCTTCCAGTCGCACAAACTAAGATTGGCTTCAGATTGACCAAAAATATTGAAAATCCTTGCACACAGATAAATATTGAACATGGGACCAATGGGCCTAAAGGCCTGGCCGTCGACATAAACTGAAAAAAGGCTTTTTTTCAAAGTCCGAAACTATTGAGCTTTTTACTCATTACTGGTAAATTACTGCAAATGCAACGATCATAATTTCCCTTCATATTCTATGGCTGATCCTACACTATACCTGACAAGAGAAAGAAAAAAAAATAATATCACACATACTTAATATTATAAAGTATGGAAAAATCATTTTTTTCCGAGTTTTCTCTCCTACTTTTTTGAAAAAACAAAACGTGGTGACTCGGGTACAGCGGAATATTTTCTTAACTTCGCTAATGGCGAGCGAATTCTCAGACAAATTCATTTAATGTTAGAATATAGTCTTGGATAGTCTAATGATGAGAGAACATTCCGAACAAGTTAGCTCGTGTCGGTAACATTTCGAGACCTTAACAAACAAATCGTTAGATTTACGTATATTATTAAATCTATTCGCCTACATATCGTGCGTCAAGCGGTATTTATAAGCCTTACAAACGGCTTTAAAAGCCTTACTAAACGAGAAGTTAATAGAATTTTTCACTGATTTTTCGAAATCCAAAAAAGAATTTTAAAAACTAAACTTTGGTAAGCAGATCGACATTCACTCAATCGATTTTTTGGTACTTACGCTGACCATGAATACATATTTTTATTTCATATTCCGCAATATGATTCTATGTGCTCGATAAATTCCGCAAATTTATCGCACTTTGACTGCTAGGCCAAGGCACACAACGTTTAATTCATTTATATATATGTCTGCATACATTGCAAACGCATATGTTGATACGCGATACTTGCATCGCATCATGTTATACGCGTAGCGAACTTGCAAAAGAACCGAAAAAAATACAGAAAAGCAAAACAAATTCTAGATGTAGGCTATTCCTTATAGTATATGTATATATTTATTTGGGTCAATGAAAATTCGCAAGTTCAAATCACTTTTCATGCAATTATTTTCACACATTGAAAATGTATTTCGCAGTCGACTGACTTCCTTTTAAACTCATTCTCATATTTTCTATAACAGCCATGGTTTTGAAAGTTTTACAAACCTTCAGTCGTGTCCATGGAAGTCTTCTATGTACAAATTTGCAGTTTTTCATAAGATTTTTTTTTTTTATGCAATTACGATATATTTTAAAGCACGAAGATAGGAAATGCAAACAAAAATAGGGTAAGAAAAAAGTTAGTTAAGATCGAGTCGTTTCATATTCATCGCTAGTTTGCTTTTCTGCCTGCATTACGGTACTATAAAGATGATGTGCCATGTAAGCATTGCAAGGTGTACACTTGAAAGAGAGTAGGGTGTCCCAAAATTTACACAAGATTTGGATTAAATTTTTAAGTGAAAGTTTTTCCTTGAATCATAATGTATACATACAGCATAGGGTTATACATAGCGTGGAATACTACAAGGGGAAAATGGCCTCCAGGGCTTTGCTGCCACCTATTCATCCTTTTATTGAAATATTCCATGACCGTTTTGCACACATGCGGCTGAACTACGTTTATGCAGCGTTAAAAATCCCCCTTTAATGGACGGATGTTTTTGGGCCACGAGTGCTGTCACTTACTCACTCCGCAGTCGTCGAAATTAAATCAAAATTCCATCCCATTTTTGTACGAAGCTTGTGAATTGTCGCCGCAAATGTTTACTATTTTTTTTCAACAATGAAAATGCTTTGCTCTTTCGCGTAATCCCCCATTTTTACTAAACCTAAACTGTCAGTTATCCAAATGTTTTTCTTTGTTTTGTGTTGACAACAATTTACCGCATAAATGGCGGCGAATTCATATCCTGCGTAAATATGCTGATAAGTCGTCCTATGCATGCTGCTGCTATAGTCAAGAAGGAACCACTGAACACAATAGACTTTCTAAACTAGAAGGAAGTAACGTATTGAACATAGAAGAGATGTCTTTGATGGTTTAACGTGGGTACACGACCTTGTCGGTTTAGCCCCGCGGTGCGCGATGACATACGAGTTAATTTTGCGTAACTGGCACCCTTCAGAGAGTTAGACAATCCCTGTAAGCTAGAGGCCTAAACTACACTAAAGAAAACAGATATGTTTATTGCGTAGGGCTCAATAAACCCACTTTGGTAAGTGTTGAGGCCTATCATTACCTCTAATTATTCGCTTTAGGAATGATAGAAACCACGAACACCACTATACCACCCAAAGGGCCGTACTCACACATTGCTTAACTGCTGCGTTCAAACTGGGGACTGGACATGCTAGCTTCCACCACGATTTCCACATGTGTGTAAATATGCAAGCTTTCCCCAAAGAATCTTGGGAAGCACCAATCTGCAGTACACCAATGCTGTCACCTCTACCCGCAGATACTCGTGACATAGTAAGTGGGCTCCTAACCACCGTGGAGCTTAAAGTTAGACTATAAAGTCTTCCGCCTTACTTTACGCGACATAGCCACTTTTGTTTTCTGACCAATCCTTCTACAATCCCGGCTAGCGAACACCGGACTACCCTTCTTCAAGATATATTAGCGTCGGGTGCTATATCGGACATGGCGGACGGCACCAAGCTGCCGCCTATTACTATATCAACGTATTTTACGTAACCAGTTACCAGCTGGTTTGCATTTCCTTCTTAGCAATAGTCTATGACAAAAGGGTGCTTCTTCCAGAGTACACTTAAACTATCTTTCAGAAAACTCGTCACCAAGTTATAGATAGTTCAAGCCTTAAACTCTTCTTCGCCGGTCAAGACCGTTTCTATGGTCCCCCATAGGCATAGTTTATCACATTTTGAACATAGAACATGAAGGTATGGGTTTCGACATTTGTGGGCACACTGTGCTTTCAAATTTGAATTTGGTGAGTTGGACAGCCAATTGAAACAACTTGCACTAATCAATCAGTCAACCAGTCAATCAGTCAATCAGTCAATATAAAATATGTCATGTTGTGATCATCTCATCTCGAAGTGAATAGTTCTGTCCTCTGTTACGATGGTAGTAGTCAGAATTCATGACAATACGTACAGTGTCACAGTATGCTTACCTGCTTTTATGTATTATTTCAATAATATTTGTTTTATGAGCAATAATGAGGCAAAGGAAAGAATTCACAACGCAGCATATTACGTTAATTGAAGAAAAGCTAAGCTTATGCTACTTTCTAATGACAATAATTTTGCCTTAGCATTTTCAATTCATAATTACTTATAGTCTTGTTCTTGGAAGCGGTTCTAAGGGAAAACAATGGCAAAATTTGTACAATCATTATTTACTCTCTGGCTGATAGGTTTTCATTGTCTTATACATAAATTTCTTTACATAAATTTGATACCAATTCGTAGGTATGAAGCCGAGAAGCGATAGTTTATCGCATAACATGGTAAATGTGCTTTTATTTATTTGCGTAATATCATAATTTATTCAAGAATTATTGCAGCAATTAGATAAGCAAACTAAAGTAAGTACAAACGAGCCTGCACCAAGAGTAATTATTACCCTTTCATAAAACAATTACGGAACTCTTTATAAGAACTCCTTTATATTCCTATAGCGTATATCTACCTGTCAGTCCAAACGAATATTTTTTGTTCAGTCAGCTCGATCTTGGAATGCGTTACTATTACAGACTTTGAAATTTTTGAATGATTTCTTGAATATTTTTAGAAGACAGTTGACCTCCTTCTTAAGCGTATAAATTTCTTTGAACCAGTTGACGATTACTATTGTTAATCATAGAGCGAGGTGTTTACCTGAACAAACTTTCAGTCCGATTATTATCTTTTCTCCCACATTTTCTATAGTCAGTGTTATTATGTGAATTGAATAAAATATCGAACTTCATATCATCTTCAAATTAATCAGAAAAAATTCAGTTTTCCGCAAATGGCGTCTTTTAGCCATAGCTTAAAGCAAATACTTTCAAATGATTAAGTCACACCTTTATTCTATATCCTGCGTTATTACTTGCGCTCTCTGTTAGGCAGTAAGAGACTAAACTAATTCCAATATCTAACCACACAGATAGCTTTTATGCTTTCCGTGTGAATATAAATTGAATGCCTGTACTGATTGAACATATTAAACGAACCTAATTCCTGGCCATTCTCCAATCTCGGTTTTTTTTTTCATAAAGCTATCGAGCGAAGTCGCACGGTTGGATTTCAATACAAATAACTCTCTCTCTCTCTCTCTCTCTCTCTCTTTGCATTGGTTGAATTTTGGCAAATTTTTTTTCGCCATTTTGGAAAAGTTCTTCTTCATCGCTACTTACCTAAGTGCAAAGTTAACATATTGCCTGAAAGTGCGTATGTATCGAAAGTCTTAAAGAAAGGAAATATCATTAAATAGACATGCAAACGAAACAATTGCAATATTTTTCAATTCAAGGTAGGCAAAGAAGAAGAGTGCAAGCCTCGCAATAACAATGCAGCAATTAAAAAAAAAAAAAAAAAAAAAACGAAATGAGTGTTAACGTTATATTTAAATAATACATCAACAACGACAGCAACAACAATAAAAAAAACGTTAGTAAAAAATCAAGTTTAAAAACGATAAATATTTAAAAGAGACGCTAAAGCAAAGTTTTTGCTTTTATATATGTATGTGTCTGTACGTGCGATTATAGAGGTGCGTGCGAGAGGTAACTAAGCAAACGTGAATTACCCAAGCGACCTATAGACCCAGTAATTAAACATACAGCTACAGCTGAATGTGTGCGTGTGTCTCTTTGTTTTGCGTATTTGTGTTTGTTTACGCGTACAATAGAAAAGTTTATGATTTTACCTTGAACTATAAAAAAAGAATAACAACCGTTGAACCAGAAACATAAACGCGAGTGCATGTGTTTATGCAAAAAAAAAAAAAAAAGTTGAAAAAAAATGAAAAAAAAGGCAAAATACGAAGTGTTAGGATAAATGACAAACACGCAAACACAACAGTTTAACTAGTCACCCAGTTACAGTTGCTGCTGAACCAGAGGGAGAAAATAAAAGTGAAAAATAACTAAACCGAACCCATTCATCACTTTTGGATGCACACATAACCTACGTATGCATAAATCGTGATGTGAGAAATGGTACAAAAAGCAAAAGGGAAGGAAAAAAATGGAAAAAAAAATGGGAATTTACATAAACTCTAAATAACATTATGTTAAGAGTAACACGCAATAACAATAACATTAACTGCACTACTAAACTTGACTAATTAAAAATGCCCAAATTGTCAACATAAGCATCAGCTCATAAACACTTTAAGTGCTTATGCATGCATATGAGCACATTCGGTATTTCTAAGTGTGCATGTGTACGTGCATATATAAGTTTACGTACACAGTATCACAGTCTAAAAAGAAAAATTAATAGTAAACAAAAACAATGACACAAGCAACAATAACAAATTTTGTTGTCACTCGTAAACAAGTGTGCGCAACTACTTATACACACACAACCATGTATTTATTGCACATAATATAAATATATGTTTAGTATAAAGCCAAGTGTATATATATATATATATATGTACGTAAAATATTGCATATGAAAAGTGCAATAGCCCTTCAAAAGGGTTGCCATCGCACGCATTTCTTTTAATTTTTTGTACAAAAATTTGAGTTAAGGTACTCAACCGTCGCATCATGCACCGACAGATGTTGTCACCGACACATTTTATTCTTATGCAAATATTATCGCAAATATATATAAGCGTACATGCATATGCATGCATAGTGCTTAGGGGCTTCTACATTACGTGCTAATATTTAAACACATATTACTCAAGTCGCTTGAAAACTAAAAAAGCAAAGAACAAAATTTGGTTATATCAGCATATTTTTCTTTTCTTCCATCCATCTCAGTGAAATACATTTTAGATTTGTCAAACGTGTGTAGGGCTCAGAGATCCAATTCAATATGTACGACCACTCTATAATCCTTTAACAGGCATGCGTATAAGGTTTACTCAAGAATTCGTATAACGGGGCGAGAAAACAAAAAGAATGTTTGTACATATATATGCTGCAAATATTTGCTTTGAAGAGTGTGAGTAACGGACTCGAGGGTTGCATTTACGCTCGAATATCAATCATAAGCACAATCATCACATAATTAATACAATCCGAATAAAGTGTGATTGTATGTACGTGTGTGTGTGTGTGTGTGCGTGTGTGTGTGTGTGTGTGTGTGTTTTGCTTAGTGAGCAGGGGGTAGAAAATCTTCAAAAGACGATGCTGGTTCTTAGTAGCAGCAAATAC
>KK502831.1:189836-208205 GCA_000688735.1 Glossina austeni
AGGTAGAATGCTTCGTAAGGTAAATGTGGAAAATTTTAGCCTTCTAACTTTAATAATTTCCGAGTAAATCCACAAATTTTTGTTAAGAAAAATGAAGTTGCGTTCAGATTACAGTCCACTGCGGGCTTCTACTCTGACCGATTTGGACCATTTTCGACACCAAGCTGCGTGCAAAAGCTTCCAATGTTTCTACCAAATTTGAAGTCGATATCTTCATTTTTGCGACCAGGAAAGTATCAACAATACACACCACACGGACGGACAGACATGGCTTAATCAATTAATCAAAATTTCATACTAATCAAGAATATAATTTATACAGTCTCTGAAGCCTTTTGTTTTGGTGTTACATACGTTATAAAAAATAACAAAACATTTCAGTAGTGGGTATAAAAAAAACATTTCATAATTTTAGATAATAAAAAATCGTATCTAACTCGCAATAGCACGGAGATAGGAGAATACGAGGCATTATTCATAAGAACGTAAAAAATTGAAAAGAGAGCCAAAGCTATTCAGCGAAACTACGAATTTCTGAGGGCTGTTCTCAAAGATGCAATGCAAAGATAGTCTGCAAATAAATTGTTTGCTTAGCAAATTGAAAAGCAAAAAGTACGAGACCATAAGTTCAATAGGTTCAAGTTTGATGCAATTTTTGTAGATGATAAAGCAAAGTTTTTTTGTAAATATTACATAAGCACGTACAGTAAGATACAGTAAGTCTTTCAATTTGCTTTGCATGCACCTACGATATCAATAATTTACATAATTTATTATTTGCCATTTTTTTAATTAATTATTTATTTATTTATTTATTTTTTTTTTTGTTTTTTTTATTGATTACATTTTACCACAACATTTACATTTAGAACTTTTCTAAAAGCAATTCTTTCATGTGTGCCGTCGCTTTCGATTTTAGGTCATTTTTAGTCATGCATTTCATGGTAGCATGTCAGACATTGACCGCACTCATTGTCAATGTGACAATTTGACAACAACAAAAAAACTTATTTCAGCATTAATTTATTCCGAATTGATTTGATTTAAATTTTTGATTGGATCGTCGGAAAAGTAATAAACCCATACATGCGTTAAGCATTTTTCAATTGCCATTTACATGCTAATACTTGAGTTAATCTTAAATTCTCGCTAGAAAAATATTGAAGCAATTTAATCAAACGATGGACGACACCGCCATAGAAAAACTTTAATTCCTAGAACTGCCTTTGAATACGACTGATGATAAAAAAAAGGAAATCGACATCACGCAAGATAGGCACTCAATGCAAATCCATAAAGGCAAGAATGGCGGCAGAGAGGATATGTCGTTGAAGACCTTGCAGCATAAAAAGCACTTTACTCTCATGGCATCTATGGTAATTGAACCAACACCAAATTGATATCAACAGATGACGCAAACTCTACTGCAGATTGTTTGAAAAATTGATGGCTGCTGAAAAGCCATCAAACTTAGTAACAATTGTTCTGAAAACTATGTGTTAAGGTTGAGCGAAAAAAGCCAAGTGGTAAGAATCTAAAGAAATTCGATTAAGTAATAATTCGTTATTTCCTTTGCCGTTGCTTTGCCGAGACCCTAATACAACTTAACTTCTTAGTCAAGTTATCATTCATTTGCATGTACAATGATTTCGGAAACAAAAATAAAAAGCTGAGCATATATATATATATATATATATATATATATATATTTGCATACATACAAAATAACTTTGAGTAGCTTATGAAAATTACTAACTAATTGAATAACAATGTTGCGACAGATTAAAAGGAAAGAGGTCATGAATCATCTAAGCTAAGAGTCAATATATGTAACCGTTATTTAACTCTTCGCATTGCCCTGTACAACAGTAGAATATTTGATTAGTGTTTGATTGGTGTAATTAAGTTGAAGGCACAAACGTTCGTTTTTGCTATTAAAGAAAACATGACCAAATTTTTTATTTATAAGAAAGAAAGAGTCCTGGACAACTTTTACTTAAGCCGACATAACAGTCGATAACATTTTAAAGTATGTGCAGCTTTTTAACTGCTTAACACTGTATATATGTCATGAGCATTATTGGCGTTGAAATCGTAGCGTTTATAATATCTGACGATGTCCCAACTATAGGAATTCTTCAACAAGCAAAATCTTGGCCAACACTCTTTTACTCTAATTTTAAAAAGTCATTTAAAAATTTGGCTTAAGATGATCTTGAAGGAACGAAAGCCGTTGATTGATCAATAAATTGCAAAGAAAATCTTACTCAGATAATCATTGGGACTATATAAGTAATATATGTACGCATGTAATTGAAAAATACCAGTGGTTTTCTACTGTTTGTACTTAGAGAGTGTAGTTGAATGGGTAGCATTCACTTTGAAAGCAATCTAACTTTCTTGCTTAGGCTTTCTTTCATACTCGATTAATTTTATCATATTTCAAACGACATTCTTCTCTATAATTATCAACTGAAAGTCCAAGAGGGCAGCATTCTATTGAGTGATATTCAATCGTTAATATAATTTTTACACTTAATATTTTATTTAAATGAATTATTAATTATTTGTTTTGTTCGATTACACATGTATCGATTTCCTAGTATTGTTATAGCCAACCACTGAGAGAGAGAGAGAGAGAGAGAGAGAGAGAGAGAGAGAGAGAGAGAGAGAGCGATAGGGAGGGAGGGAGGGAGAGAGAGAGAGCGAGCGAGAGAGGGAGAGAGGGAGAGGGAGAGAGAGAGAGAGAGAGAGAGAGAGAGAGCTGTTTGTTAGAAATGAAATATTGGAAAGCTCTTCAAACTCTTCCATCTATTTACACGGACGGAACTATATTAGGTTATAGATAGGCATAGTGGCGGGACTTGCAGAGAGTATGAAAAAAAAAAACAACCAAAGCCAAATAAAATTTATTCGTTGGGAAATTGTACAAAGCAAAGCAGGCACTTCTTCTATGCAACGGTACTACACACAATCTTTGCCATGTCAGGGATGGAATGGAAATCCATTTTTGAAAACTTAGTTTAAGCATCACCTATAAACCTTACGGCATGCTTTTCATAATCATTATAACAAATCACGGGTTACTTCACGGCAAGTTTACGATCGAAAGATACTTCAATCGATAATAAGTAGTCGACAGTTGTAGACTTACTACTACACTATAGTGAGTCAACTACTACTATAGTGAGTCAAAGACAGCTATCGAGTTTACCCGATATTAGCATCTATAAATTGACTTCAATACTGAAAGATATTAAAACACTTCAAGGTGTAACGTATACGGATACGCTTGTCGGGCTGATTGGGTAATTTTTATCCCCATCTATTATATAACATTAATGAACACTTTTATCAAATTTATGATTAGTACCCACTAAGAAGTCTAAGCTGAACTTTTCTTTCAACGTTCAAGCCTGGCTTATGAACTAATACAAGTTTCAGCTTTCTTCGCGGCTTTGAGGCGAGCATTCATTGATTGTTTATATAGCGGAATAAAGGAAAGGAAGAAAGACCTAAAGAGTGTTATTGATTAACATTTCCGTAAAACTACCAAGAAAACCTAGGCTATGCTATGCTTTTGGGTGCAACTTATGCTCAACCGTAGTTGCAAGCAATTAAAGGTTGCCTCTAAACTCTATATGCAATAAATAATTAATGAAAAGTACATCGACATTTTCAACTCATGTTTCGAGTCTGTTTTAAATTCTCGACAACTTAGTCCTAATGTTATACCAAATCGTTATGATTGTACTATGGGACTATGACTTTATTCGAACTTGAGCCGTACTCACAACACAAAAATATGTACGCCGTGACTGGTAAGAAGATAAATGGGCGGACGTACGTACATAAGTAGCCCTTTGTTGGAAACTGTAGGCTAGACCTGTAGGCCCAGAGGCAGATCTATTACGAAAGCTTACGTCCCTTCCGAAGTCCATAAACAACAACAGCAATTACAAACTTAACAATCCACGGATGGACGTGAGTAAATATGCACAAAACCACATCACTACGTTGTTTAGGTTTTTACATACAGCATAGCGAGAATAGTAAACTTTTAAAGAGTTATTTAAATAATTCTCACAGCGTTACGCGCTTAAATGATTGTACAAATTATCACTACGGTTGTCGTTGCTACTGGTTATTGCTGTTGTTGCTGTTGTTGTTGTTGCTGTTGTCGCTGATATTCTAATTGTAAACAATGAATTGCGAGTAGCAATAAATGTTAAGAGCACGTGAGCCTCGGAGTAGCGCAATTTATATTTTATTTACATATAAAAAGCGCTACTAACCAGTACTTGACGTACTGACTAACATTAGGGTTACTCAAGGGAAAAACGTTACTGTTCTACAACAAACACATGCATACAAAAAAAAATATAAATGAAAAAAATCTCTTATTTAGATAAATATATGTACGGACCGCATACACGCACACACACATACACATGTATATGCATAAGCGTTTAAATCTACGTATATAAATTTTATATATATATATATATATATATATATATACAGACTTCACTAAAGATAATTTCAGTTTAACTAGACATTGATCAGTTAGTTGCAATGCATTGTGAGTTTTGTTAAATTTAACAAACAATATATTGCACAAGCCCATAAACATATCTTTGTATTTATTATTATAAACTGAAAATTGTCTATAGGGTATGTAAACAAAATATATATGTAAAAATATATATAGATATGCATGTAAACGAACAAAAAAACTCATCGATTGTCGCAAATTAGTTAGATGGGGTTAGAGATGTTAATAATCAGTTGAGTTTTAACGTTGTTTTAATGCGTTTGTAAGGCCCGGTACTAAGCATAAAATAAATTGAAAAAAAAAACAACAAAAATTAGAAAAAAAAAAATATATTAGAAAAATAAACAATGGCGGGAAATTTGAAAATAAATTACTTAAATTTTGTATAAAAAATCTATGTAATTAGATAAAATTATTTATAAATGAAATGAAATCATTGCCATAAGTTTATTTACAAGGAAAAATCGAATTACATAAAACAATATGTTGTTAATAGAAAAAAGTTTAAGCCCTTTGCAAATATCCCTAATAATTGTTGTACTACAATTAACTAAATTTAACACAAGTAAGTGAGTGTTAATTAATTTAACCCTAAGCAAATTGTTTCATACAAATAAATGCTAAGCAATATATTGACTTTTTGTCAAATTCAAATAGAATCGCATTTTAAAGGGTATACCAAAGAAATGCGGAATTTTCATTAAGGACGGGCGGACGCCTCCTATGTCGCAATTTCGTTTTCAATAATATTATTAACGGTTGCAATGTTTTACTAGCGCCCACCATTTCCGAAGAGCTATCCGCTTCTTATTCTTCTCATGTTTAGCGCTTATCACTAAGTGCCGCCCCTACTGCTAGATTGTTATTGTCGCCATCTTTCACATTTTAGTGTTTTTTTTTTTTTTTTTGGTGGGGGGTTATAACAGATTGCAAATAAAGTCTACACTTTTATTCCATTACTTTTCACCATTTAACTGTGAGAATAGTTCGTCTCTTACATACGATTCTATGGGTCACAAATAAGCCCTAACGTGTCTGCAGCTGCAAAAAGTTGACACGAATTGAATAATTGAAAAATTATTGATGGAATCTAATGTTGGACCTAGATAAGGTCTAAGGTCAAAAAAAAAAAAAATCTTAAAACAAATCCTACGACATAATCTTAAAAGAAACATGCTCTACATACCCATGCTTCTGCTTTATCCGAAGGGAATGACATGTGAATATTAGTTACTAAGCTTGAACACAAGTTCGGAAATTAAGTTACTTCGGACTGAGTTTCGGACTGAGTTAAGCTTCGTATTTATTTTGTGAAGTACAAAGAAAAAAAAAAAAATTAATCTGCTAATAAAAATTGATCACGTTGTCGTCTTCGCGAGAGAGAGGAGAGGAGAAAGAAGAGGAGCAGGTTGATTTGAGGATCAAATTTGCCAGCGTCAATTATGTGTGACGCGGACCAAGATTACAAATCGTCAATTTCTCGACAAAATTTGTCAAATAATGCTTCGATTTAATCACACAGCGGAAATGTTGAACACATTCGTTTAGTCAGCAGAGATCATTGTCTCTTCGATCTTATATCATCATTAATTATTTCTCAGAATAAACGTGTGGCTTCCAGATTGCTTGCTACTACAGCGTCGTCTTAAAGCCATTTGACATTAATATTGGATAACAAAAATTTGCTACCCGTCCAAGAGAAAGAACTTCGCATTCTCATTGAACCTTTTTTGTTCTCCTGCAAAGTGAATCATCTCTGATTGATTTACTGAATCTTAGGTAAAGAAGAAGGAATAATCTTCTTCTTCTTCTTCTTGTGTCATTCAGCAAATTCAACAAGCGATTATTCACTGAGATGTGTAAAGAAGGCCCAATGTGAAAGATGGATTAATCACTTTATAGCTTTCACTTAAAGCTGGATACTTATCAAAAAACGTAACAACCATTAACGTTACGGAAAAAAAAAACAAATAATTGATTACCGAAACTGAACATGAAATATATAAAATGCAAATTTTTTTCTTGATAAAGCCCTCCATCCATCCATCCATCTTATTATAAAGTGTACCTCTCTTACCCTTTGATGGCGAGAAAAGACCAAGAGCTGAAACAGCAACCGCCAGTAGAAAAGAAACGAAAATAATTACGAGCTTAAAATGATCAGATCACACATGTACACTAACGAAAAAATTCACAAACCAAAAGTGATCAAATCCTTCATCCATCCGTCTCATTATAAAGTGTACTCTCTTACCCTTTGATGGCGAGAAAAGACCAAGAGCTCAACCAGGTAACCAGTAGAAAAGAAACGAAAAGAATCACGAGCTTAAGCGGACCGGATCAGATATGTACACTGGCGAAAAAATTCACAAACCAAAATTGATCAAATTCCCCATCCTTCCATATCCTTATAAAGTATACTCTCTTACCCTTTGATGCCGGTAGTTGCGAGTTTTATTATCATACTTACCGCATATAAAAAAAAAAAAAAAAAACTCTTCCTTTAGTAATTCGAATTGCTAGGGCTTCTGCCTTAGGATCTGAATCTTTTAAATTTTAGGATTTAGAAGAGACACACACAGGAATCTATTCCAAATATTTCTGAAGCGCTCCATCATCTTATCTCATAGTGTTGTGGGTTATTTAGTAGTTTGTTGTAATATTCGGAATTGTTTTATTAACAACGCATTTAATAATAGCAATAATTACTCAATAATTAATTAATAAGCAAACAATTGTTTTTCATTCGGTAATTCTGCTCTCCCTTACATAACTATCAATATCTACAATTTATTGGAAATCGGATGAATAGAACAATCAACGTTTGCATGCAAGCCATTAACAAACAAAATATAAATTATTATAAAATAATTAATTTTTCAATGAATGGGAGATTATTTTAAGGGCTGATGTAAAGCAATCTGTCTATGTACATATGTACAAATCTCTATGATATGTTAAACAATTTTAATGGGCAGTTTTGTCTTCTTTTGGAAGAAATATTGATTTCAAACAATCTACAAAATATGTTAAGTTGAAGTGATTTAAGCTGTGGCTTCGAAAACCAATTTTTAACCCCCACATAAACATCTCGACTCACCATAATGCCTTTCTAATATGATGTGTTTCAGAGTTGAATAAATGACAAAAAGAATCAAAGGATTATCAGTTATTTCAAAAAATAACTCAATAGCGAACAGAAATGCCGTACTCACCTTAAGTTGAACTTCAAGTTGTTCGGACTTTCCGTTTATTTCCCTTCTTTTTTTTTTTTACCACAAGTGGCGTAGGGTATGTTAACTCTGTACGCAGCCAAAAGGACATAAGATGGCCCCCATCTTTTGTTATACCGATCGATTCAAAATTACTCTCTAAATATTAACTTTATGCCGACCTAGGTAAGACACCAAGGACTTGAGATAGACCCATCCGATCGATTCAAAATTACTTTCTGAATCAATTTAAGCTTGTCTGCCCGTCAGTCTGCAGAAACTCTTTCCCCAATCTTTATGTGCTAAACCTAAGTAAAATTTAACCTAAACCTAACCTAAATATTTCTCGATAAAAATTCGTGCATAAAAATCATTTCATATAAACAATAATCGAATTTGAACAAGGTACGTCTATCCTCTGGACCCCACCTCATTAAAAGGACTTCATAAAAAATAAGCCCTTATATGGCAAAAATGTCCAGTTTTTAATATTTGATTATGAAAATTGGTTCGTAGGAATAATTTTTAAATCCAACCCTATAAAGAGGTTGCCAAGAAAAGCAAACGCCTTTACAGCAACAAAGTTGAATGGAACTGATTACTAAAATCTTAAGTTTGCTAAATTTGAGGGCTATGTTAGAAGACATTTTGAGACGTTTCATGAAAATTATGCCTTCACCTAAAAATAATGGAATAATTTTTAATGTACGATGTAGGTTGTTTAGTAGTCGACCTTACCCTACTTGACTATAGTGATGGTACTTGTTACAAGAAGTGATTAATCAACACGTTATGAAATCTTCTTAAAAAAATCGATCTCATACGTTTTGCATAACCTGCCAAAAATGACGAACACCCCGCAAAATATGAAACGCTTTAAATATGTGCACACTCCTGAGATAATCAGGTGATAACTTTCGCCATTCTTGACGAGAAATATAGTCACAGAAAACATTTATGCATGCACTGCGAATTTTGTTCATTTAATGAAAATTTTCACACTTAAGTTCTGGTATAGAAGTGAATAGGAAAAAAAAAAACAAATAAATAAATAAACAAAAATAAAATGATATAAATAATTTTTAGTCGGCTGTAATAGTTAGGATAGATTTTGAATTGAGTTAAAAATGCTTTCATGTTGTCACAAAACCCCTAATACACGCACAATTGATTTATTATTTATGAAATGAAACAAATGCGCATCGCTTTGTCGGCATTATTTTCAGCTGCAATATTACTAAAATGCCCGCTTTATCAAATGCATTTACAAAAGATTGTTGGTTTTCGACCGCCCAGCGATTACATGCGACCAGAAAATCTCTTAAAGCCACCATTAAATTACAATAATAACAACAATATTGCGCAAAATCGTTATAAAAGGGACGGTTACACAGCATTGGAATCGAGCAATAACCGATTTCAGCAACAACCGCAGCAGCAACAGCAGCAACAGCAACAACAAAACAATACAATGCATCACAAATACGAGGACACAACGAGCATGAAATGTTGGCGTATTTGCAATCAGGATAACGCCTGCATAGCTTATGTGCATTTATTGGATACGAATGAATGCTACGGTTATACATATTTCGAAAGAATTCCAAATTTAATGACAATAATCGATGAACTGCCATTAGTAACCGATACCGAAGCTGTTTTTTATGAGAAAACTTGTTTAAAAGGTACGTATGCAGCGTCATTCATTTACTAAGCGCATTATATAAAATGAATAAAAAAAATCTCTCTATGTATATATATATGTATATGTTTGTTTTTTTTTTTTCCCCCTTTAAATAAGTGCCTGAGAATTGTAAAAATCGATCATGGACCTTAACTAAAATACCCGGAAATAGTTTAGTTTTTCAGGGTAAAAAAACAATAACAACATTAGTTACGCGCCGTGAATGTGCTGAGCGATGTTTATTTGAACGTGAATTCCAATGTTTATCTGCTTCATTTGCTCCATCGTATCGTAACAATCGCGAAAGGTATGTAATATAAAATGTAAGGGGAATAGAAATGCGAACAAAATTTTTCTGCGAGATTAGTACAAAACGCATAAACAACACACGCATCATACAAAAATATTACAAATATTATGAATTTTTCAAAAAAAAAAAATAAATAAATAAATAAAAAACAATTTTTTCATAATAACTGTTGCTTTACTTTATGGATGACTTCAACTATTTCATATATTATATATATTGTGTGATTTATTGTGTGTTGTGTTATTTAATGTTTTTGTTGTATTGAAAATTTAGTTTATGAAGTCATCTCTAAATAGTGGAAAGTAGTTAAAGCAAACGCCAACTAATGCAAAAAAAAAAAAGAATACATTTTATGAAGCAGTGATACCCCCCGCCCACCTGCCACGTTCACTCTCTCTCTCTGTCATGGGGAAGAATAATGACGATCCCTTACAATAGCACTTTTATTAAAAAAAACTTTTACGTGCACTCGTCAACTTAAACCTAATAACACTCGTGAGAAAGTTAGCTTTTAGAAAATGTAAGGGGGTCAACGGCTCGTGCTTCTCACACCAAGCAAAAATATATAAACATTCTCAAGTGGATGTATCAAAAAAAATAAATAAAATTTTTAAACACCTTGAAGTATACTTCTGTTATCGACATTGACGTCTTTCCAGTAAGCATTCGAAACGATTGTTTTTTCATCTTCAAAAATTTTAATCCGTCTTCCGTCTTCACTTATTCGCAACCACAAGAACGCCTTCATTGACAATGAGCATATTTCCAGCCCAAATACATGCATTTGCTAGATGGCTGTTACAATTCAAAGCGGCTCCAAATCAAGTTACTTTTTCATATGACCAATCGCTTAGGGGATGTCCTCTGCTCAAAAAGGGAGATAGAGCCCGCGGCCTAGTGAATGCGTATCCACTCGCGTCCAATCGCAATTCCTATCTACTCAACTACTCATGCGGAGAAGTTCACATTTCATATGACTTAAAAGTCAAGACCCAAATGACGGACAGACCAACACCAACACCAACAATAACAACAAAAAAGACTGCCATTTAGCCATACTTATCTTAGGTATTAAAAAATATATATATCGCTTAGAAAGCGTATTGTAATTAAATTGAAGTTTTTGCGTTAGTATTAAATTTTTAAAAAATGATAATTTTTTCTATTTTAAATAATTAAAATAAAATATAAAAAATATTAATTAATTTTGTAATTTCTTTAAGATTGTCACAAACATATCAATCACCAGGGGAACAACATCAAAGCACTTTAGGACGGTGTATACTTAGTGATAAAGACAAAATGATACAACCGGATGCCTTTCGAGCGGCCCCCTACGATGAGGAATACATAGAAAATCAATGTTACGATCGGCCAATCGAAAACGATCATTGCTCATACGAGTTGTATGCGAACAGTACGTTCATCTATGCCGAAGTCAAAGTGATGGGATTAAATCAAGTCGAGGTAAGAACAAACATAAAACTGATATACGTCTATGCCCACTATACCCACTAACCTATAGATTATTATCAGTCAATAAAGTTTGCATTTTTCTAAAATTAAAAGAATATTTGATGAGCTTGAATCTTTAAGCGGTTCTTTGAAAATTGATTTCTACCGACTATACGCATTGGCAGAAGGGACGGTTATTATAAATTTATCCTTCCGCTTGAAACACTCAGATAAATGCAAGGGAGATACCACAAGTTACATCTCAGATTTGTGTATTCTCCCCCATATCCATTTTTCGCTAACATCCCAAAATTTCAAAAAGTCGTTAAAAATAGTTCCCGAAAGAAAAGTTTAAATTTTTTTTGTTCATTCGACAGTTGCTTTTATATAGATTCACGTGATATAGGTGAAAATTAAGGTGACATTATTTAGTGTGGGCGCACTAGAGTCTCAAATACGCGTGTTCTCCCATATCCGTGTTTCGCTAACATACCAAATTTCAATATCCAACTGGATCTTAATTGGGATTATTTACCATTGGTAGGTGTCTTTGCTAGTGAAATTCGAATTTATCTTCAAGTCCTTTATATATTCTTGAGAAGAAAATATTATGCTTCCAAAACTATTTCGTTCTTCAAGTGTTTGTTGAAGTGTTTGTTCTTCCCTTCTCTCAACGTTTCCACCGGACGTTAGCCAATCTACCTCTTGATATATAAGAGAATGGAAAAGTCTTATTAGAAGACAAATTTTTTCTTTTGTTTTGTCAGGTTAAATACACAATAAAGTCTGAGACTAGACAAAGATAGCAGGATAATAGTGTTGCATTCAACTCGGCCCGGATGTGTTGCTCAGACATTATGTTAAGATTCCAACTGTACGAGTATGCATCAATCTATGTATTAAGTATGCTTTAGGTGTTTGCAAAAATTTTGACCAGCGACTTCGACGGGTAAAAATGATAAATGAAATGGAAATACCAGCAGAATATAACGGTAGAATTCGATGATTTTGACCTTCCCCTACATAAAATAAGTTTTGTATTTAATTATTATTGATTTATTCATCATACGACGGAGGTCAAAATTCTTCTTCTTCTAAATTCCTTACTTTTGTAGTTTATTTGAAGAAGTCTGCTGTCGAAGTCCGCCAAACACGTTCAGATTGTCGATTTTGGATTCAACGGGAACGCGATTCGCTTGAATATGCCAATTGTTGGCCACTTGTTGTAAGAGTTGTCCAGGATACATTGTTGCAGCTGGAATGGGAAGTTCTGCCACACCCAGCGTACTCAGCAGACATGGCACCAGCTGATTATCACTTGTTCCGATGGGTGCAGCATGGCTTGGCTGGCACGCGGGTACTCGAAGCTGAAGAATTACAAAAATGAGTCGGTGCGTGGATATAAGTTCTTTCGACATGATATCACCCTATTGCCAAAAACATTGTAAAATGTTGTAGAAAACTATAGAAGATGTACCAAATTTTCCACAATAAATGCCTTTTTCAAATGAAAAAGTGATCAAAATTTTTGCAAACACCTAATGACATTAAGTAGGGTGTCTACTAACTGAGTACAATTTTTTTATTATTTTTAAATTTCGACGTAAGACTTAAAAGCAACTTGAAATGTAAACTATCGCCAGCTGTTCAGCTGTTTCCCTCGTAGGCTACAAAACCGAAAGGAACGGCTTGTGTGTCGTGAATTTAAAAACTTATGTTCACAAACTCCCTGGGAATTTAAAAAGTTTATATGCACAACCTTGATAAACAGGCATTGCGAGAAAAACTTTTATCTTCTTCTATGCACAACAAAAATCTTCTTCTAGTTCTTTGCAATGCAATATTTAATATAACACATATATACATATTTTTGCTCTTCTCTCCATTACCTATCACCAGCCACGAGCTTGAAACATTAAGCCAATGAATGTGTGAACGTATATAAAACGGTATAAAAAAGGGCCGAAATTACTTTTATTTTATTTAACAATTTTCTCAATGCCTCGGATAAAAGATCAACAAATTCTCTAAACAAGATTGAAAAATTAAATATATTTTCAAAATGCAAAAAAAAAGTTAAAAATGCAAATTTGTAAATTTTGATAAATACCCTACAATGAGCATTACCATCCTTTGCTTTTTGCAAAGAATTTTCAATTTCCTATGTCAACGGCCAGATCAAGGCCAACCTTTTTTTTTTGTATTGTGAGTTCGTTTCTCTCGAATCAAATCAAAAATTTGTAAGATTTATTTTTAAAAATTAGAAATTGAATTAGAAAAATTTATATTTGTATCGTGAATACACATACATACTGTACGACTATAAATTATTTAATTAATCTTCCTAATCTTAGTGCCAGTCATTGTGTTCGCATGAGACAAAATTTTATTGTCAGGGCGTATCATTTCATTATGAAGATGATATCGATAGATCTGAATGTTTACTCCATTCTGAAGATATAATTTCACTGGGACCAAGAAGTTTAAAATTGCGAAAAAACTCCGTTTATATGAGGAGAGTGAAATGTTTGGACGGTAAATATTCCATAATGTGTACATACATTGTTATTACATTATATAAATATATTTACAGTGCATGTTATCTGCACGCACGATGAGATGATTATCAAGTACACGCCTAAAGATTGGTTCCGGGGGAAAATGTATGTCAGTCAGCATTCGAAAGATTGCATGATTCAAGGTAATGGAACGAAAAGCACATTGTTACGTTTAACAATTGGTAGCGAAGCAAAAGAGAATAAATGCGGCATATTAAGGGCTTACGAAGTGACGAAAGATTATCAAAGGTGCGACTATATATATATATATATATATATATTTGCAAGATATTTAATAAAATGTATTTACCTTTTCTAATGATTTTTTAGAATTTTCATCTCAACTTTAGTGGTTATACAAAATAATCGAAATGTTCAGACGCAGGGAGATCGTTTAATAAAAGTAGGTTGCATTATGAGTAACGTTACGGCGAAGGAATCCACCCCTAAAAATGACGATAAAGCAAATAATCGAGATGAAAATACGCTGAAACCGGAAGAAGAAATTATGCCGAACGCCATAGCCTTGGAATCATCTTTGGATTTTTCAAGGAGGCAAGTAAAATAAAAATAAAATAAAGAGTAAAACTCCTCAAAAACCCTTGAGAAATAGCCACAAAATCTATGGATAAAAAAAGTCTCGCCTTTCCTTTTCACTCCCTATGTTCATTTTGCCAAATCTTCACAGCTTGTTAGTCATAGAGCAAACTGCAAGGATATATCGCGCTCTAAATACAAAGCCATCCGAAAAGGAGTCCACAATATAAGATAAGGAGGTAGAAAAATATTAAACAAATATATATATATATGTGTGATTTCCAATGCCAACACCGGGCTAATTCAAAAGAAATAAAACTATTACTTCTCGGTAGGAAGGTCCCATTAAAACTAATTCCAAAAACCACAAATATTTAAGTGGTTATCTTTTCTTCTCTTTGCTTTTCTTTTCAGTTTTCTGCTCAATGAGGGCTCATTACACTACAATATTAGTGATTCATACCATCCGATGCCGAAAATTACTCTACAAATTATCGACTTAAGCCGAAATCATCAGACAAATGACGTGCAAATCGGTCAAAGCTTAGAACTGCGTATAAGTGCAGAATATACGCAACAACAGTTAAGGGAATTTAATGCATTGCAACTGCCACCATTGCCAGATTTTAGAGCCACCTCCCTTGTAGCTCGTACATTAGATCGGCAAAACTTTGTACAACTTTTAGATCAACGTGGTTGTCCAACGGACGTTAGCGTATTTCCCGCATTGAAAAGGCAGCGCATAAATTCGAAAAACATTTTAAAGACAAGATTTCAAGCCTTCAAATTTGCCGGTGATTCTTTAGTAAATTTTGAAGTGCAGATACACTTCTGCCCGCATCAATGTCCAGATGAGAATTGCTTACATTCTAGCCGATCAAATCCGTGGTCAACCTCAACTCTCGAAGAATCAGTGGCTAGAAAACGAAGGGAAACGAATGAAAATGAGAAACTAATGAAAAAATTCGAAATACAAAATCCTGTTTATATATCGACGGTAATGGATGTGGCAAGTTTAATAGAAAATCAAAATTCAAATAATTCAACAAGTGAAGATTTAGAAATGAATAGCATGCCATTGACTTTTAATTTATATGTACGGGGCCCAGATAACACCAACAGCAATAGTTTAATTTATGGTGAACGGGGAATCTTATTGATAGCCGCAATCGGTAGTATTTGCTTATTTTATTGTTGTTGTTATTAGTTAGTATTGATTGATAACATATTTTATTACTTTTTAGATGATCAACTTCATTTTGATAATATTTGCTTGCATCAAAGTCTTTTGATAGCATTATTGATATTTTGGCTAATTATTCAAATAGCTTTAATGTTTAGCTGCTGTTACGTTATTCAGAAATACAAACGTTTGGCAATGTTGGATGAAGAGAAACGCCATATACGTGACAGTCTAGAATATATAGACAGTAGACGTGTTCATTGGGCTGACCAGAGTGGTTATACGCTTTAAATATTTGCATTTTTAATTAACAAATATATATAATACCAATATATAAGAATTTTTCTCTTTTTGACTATCTTTTTTCCCGTTAGTACTTTGATTCATATATCACTTACCATTTAAAATTTTTGCAATGGATTCTCCGATATATTTGTTGCGGACAAATTTACCAACTATATATATATATATATATATGGGCATAGTATAGGGACTGTATTTGAAAAAAAAAAAAAAAAGAATGGTCTGTGCATTTAAATTGATCACTAAACAAAAACAAAAAACACTAATAAAATTTCACATTTTACAAGCATTCACTATTTACGCGGATCGTAATGCTCCCATTTTTTATGATTTAATTTCGTAAAGTCTTCGCAGTGAATCGCTATATCATTTAAATATTTCGATAATTTCAAAAGTTCCGTATCCTTATCGCGATTCAAATGCGCTTGACGAAATGGACGTATTCTCAGACCGGAACGTGGATTCATTAGGAAATTGCGACGTATATCGTCAAACATTATTGTGTTGGAAGCAGTATATTGCGGATATAAGCCCCAAATTACGGCTAAGGGTTTCACATCAATAACGCCATAATCTAAAGTGTGCACTGATATCATAGCATTAGCGTCCAAATAAAACATAATCTTATAATTGGGATTATTGTTAACACCCAATAGACGCATTTTCTCTTCAATCCATCGCATACCGGTCGCTGACCAAATAACAATATCGTAATGTTCATAAGCGGAAGTAAGAAATTCATGCAAGTAAGGTCTCATTAATTCGGCGCCCGTTTCAGCAATTGAACGATGATCGAATAACGTATAATCAATATCTAAGACCAATAAATGTTTATTCGATCGCGGCGGATTCATCTCAGTAATTTTGTATTCTTTAATGCGTTTCTGTATTTTGGCCAAATATATAGCGGACTCTTCTATGCATTCGTCCTTTTTGTCCTCCTGATCTTCGAAATCATCAATTACTTCAACCATGTCTTCGGGTTTATGACAAACATCTTCAATGTCTTGCTCGGTGGAGCCAACCATCATTAATTTGAAATTAGTTTTCAATTCCAAATTTGAGAGCTTTACGGTATCCTCGGCTCCTTTACCTATGCATAGATCATTCAATCAGATAAAGAATCTTAATTATCTACTATACTTGCCTTTATATTTTAAGTTAATTAATTTTTGCCTTTCGGGACGTACTTGAGTTTTTTTGAAAATCTCATGACGCAATACTGCCACTGTATCTTGGTCAGTCAAATCTGTAATATGATATTCTCTGCCGCTCCATTTCACTAATATGGAAACTTCTTTAATGTTGGTCATGTTAATTCTTTTCACTTTTTTTGGAAATATAAACAAATGCACACACGATTTTTTTTTTTAATTTTCATTTGTCAAAATTTCTACTGAGAGCACAATTGTTGTGGTGCCAACTCTTCATTTTCAATCAGAGATGAAAAAACGCGAAGTTAAACGTTGTGATTCATTTAAATATTAGCGCTTGCCAAAGATCTTTTTGCTATTTTTTCTTTTTTTTTTTTTTTTTAAATATCCAAACGCGAAATTTAAAAGGAAAAAAGCTGAATAATTTTTATTAAGTAACAGAAAATAAGTAATACATTGTTCTCCTTTCTTTTCTGTGTATTTAGAAAATTTCTTTACTTAATTTTCTTTTTTGAAGTAAGACAAAATTTGTTTATAATGAAGTATGAACTACAAACTAACAGTAAAGTATTTCTTAGAGGCTAGGACTTGAATAGAAAAGAGTTTTGTTTCATTGACATCACATCCTATCTGTGAAGTAGATATAAGAATAACTGAAAATATACGTTTATATTAGTTTATGATATTATTTATAATCGCGAGAGAATTATAAACATAACAAAATAATTCAACACATAAATAACATACACCAAGATAATGAGGATCTATTAAAGTATTATATAACATTATATAAATAAGATCAATTTTCCTGGGTAGAGCTTCGTGGAGTTTCGTCAAGGTTCACAGTTTGATGATCTCTCTTTTTAACCTTTCTAGCTGGAGCTTTGGGTACAACATCAATTGGTGTAGATCCCTCTAGAATACCGGAAAATGCCGGTGTATCAAACATCGAACTTCCTTGAACATGCTCACGATGTGCTCTATTCCGAAGTGGAGGAGTAATTTTAACAATAAATTTATTGGATTTTGTTTTTTTGGTTTTTGCCGGCTGATCTCCTTTAATAAATTTTTGTTTATCTCTCAACACGAAGTGACCTGTTAAACCTTTCCCAGTTTTAATTACTAACTCCTCCGATTCAATTAGAGTATGCAAATAATTTCGAATTAAATTTTTCTGAGCTGTAGTAATGGTCACACCGTATGTTTCGGTAATATATTTTTTAACACTGACCAACGTTGTTCCTATATATATATATATATATATATATATATATAAGTATTAAGAGAAATTTAATTTCTACGAAAATTAAATTCTCATTACCTTTTATTCCATGTAAATTAATAAAAGCCGCGGGAGCCATTTCCTTAGTTGTGGGCAGCTTTACTCGGTTACTCATTTTAAATTTCAATGATCGTTT
>KK502832.1:0-11747 GCA_000688735.1 Glossina austeni
GTACGGTCTAATCAGTTACGTTTGTCTCTTTCCTGAAGCGAAGTTTGCCTAAGACTCCTTTTTAGTAAGGAAAATATACTGCTTGCAGAGACGAATAGTACTGATCTCTCGAACCGATTAATCAGTTACTTGGGGCGCAACCTGAATAATCTCTAATAATGTGTGTGTGTTTTCGATATGTTATTTCAGTAATGCGCTCGAGACACCGTACAACCAAAAGTCAAATTATGGAAATCGGCGTGCGGTAAAAGAAAACAATACAAAATTATTAACCATAAAAAAGTGTCTACATTATAATTAAAGATAAACACGGAAAAGTTTAGAAATTCATGCTTTTTATTTATTCGCCATTAATCCAAATATATATAAATTTTTTAAATGGAACTATGCCTTGAGAAACTTGTCTGTATTCGGAGAGTCACATTTTAGTGTCTTATAACTATTGACTAAACTTCATCCCAATTAGCCACGTTATACGTCTACATTTAACAAAATCTAAACAACTTCCGTGTATATGGAATACATTTAAGTTATTGTCTTAAGTGCAGCAGTCTTCTTATACGTATACTAAGCAGCAGTGCTCTAAAGAACAAAGTTTAAAATTATTTCTTCAATAGCTGATTTCAAATTGTTCTCCTTTCCGACGATTCTTTTTATCTTCAATTTAATGCATTTTTTTTTTTTTTTTTTTTTGCTGTTCTTGCCCGTACTACACACACGAACGCAGTATTAAAGCAATTTGGTCATTATCGTTGTCTTGACAAAAGAAAGATTTTACTCAGTGCAGATGATAGCGATAGTAATAGTTGTAGTAGTAAGCAGTATTGATGGTGGTGGTCATGGTGATAGTGGTGACGGTGGCAATGATGATGCTGCGGGTTTAATTCAGAGCAGAGAAACCCAATTAAAATTGTTTTCCTTTAGTTAAAGTTGTGTTGAGACACTTAGCGTGGTCAGCATATTACTTCGAAAGACCAAATAAATTCTTTCAAATGCACCCGCACATGCACACACGCACAAATTTTAAAAGCAAACAAGTTCTTAGACAGGCATTGGCTTAGCGCAACCGTTCTCGTTCGTGGTCAACATTGGGACAATGCAAGCTGTTGCCAAAATGCAGTTTCATACTATTTTATATACCATTTATAACAATTTACTCAAACTGACACAATATATACAAAATGGATACACATATGTATATTTGTATGTGTATATGTATATGAACGTATGTATAAAACCCATTTCATATGCTTTTAGTGGCTATTTAGAGTAGAGACACATTTACGGGTGAGTGTGTGCGTATAAGTTCGTTGTTGATATTCTCTGGTATTTAATTAAACACAAGTGTTTTTGTTTAACTTTATGGCAATTTTCTCTCTCCTTCCCAAAAAAAAAAATACAATAATTTTTATGCCCCCTACTAGATTATAGAAAGCATCCTAATGCTATCGTATCGTCTAGTAACATCCAGACATGTGGTTCGGGAACCATGAGATTATATGGCAGAATAACTAGGATGCGAGGTCTTAGAGCACATTTATCCTTCTAAGAATCGTGCCAACTATTATAAAAAAGAAACGATAAAAAAATTTCTTACTTTCTAGAATAGTGGTAACTGCCGTACTTTCTCACTCCTAACGGTGGTTATTTGTATTAGTGAAGCAAATATCTTAAGTTTTCTAGAAGCTCTCTTTTGTTAACCTATTATATCTTATATGCATATATAAGATTATAAATCAGAACGCTCGAAATATTTTGTATAAGAACTAACCACTAAGTTACCTACAATAACAAAAATATAGATGCATAGATATATATATAATATATAATCGACTTCCGAGCTTCTCCCTCAGGACGAATAGTTTCTTATTTATTTATTTATTTGTAACAAGTGAATTCCTTCTCTTAACATGTGGTGAAAGTTGTGCACGTCAGAACGCATACTCGCACACCCACGCATATATACATATATATATATATATATATATATTCATTTGTTTGTTTTTTTGTATACATACGAATATGTAAGCTCTTGCATTAGTGAATGGAAAGATTACATTTTTTCTATAAAATAAGTTGAGAAGAAGGAGAATCTTATTAGAGCACATTTTGAGTTGTTTATTAGCCTGCTAAGATAAGGGGATGTTTGTTGAAGAACGGTGCACTTATACTTTCTCCGTTATTCCGACTTGTCATTTAATTAACGTTCCAGTTGAAAAATTATTAAATATTTTAGGAATTTTCCGCAAAGTTTCCCATTAAATTTTTAATGCAGAAAATATCAATATATTGCACTTTTTATTGTCTCCATCACTTGTTCTGTAGGGTATATTAAGCTTGTGCGGACATACGTAACACCCAGAAGGACTTTAGATTGGCTCACCTTTTATATACCGATTGATTCACAGAATGATTATTCTGAGTTTGTCTCTCCGTCTGTCTCTCCATCTGCTGTCTGTCCATCTGTGTTTGTGTTCAATCAACAGGTTGCAATTTTGAGATATTTTTATGAAATTTGGTACGCGGACCTGTTTTGGTTTAACGACTAACGGCGTCGGAAATAGTTCGCATCGATGCACATTTTCGACGACTCCCCGTATAACAAAGAAATTTGCAATTTTCAAAATTTTTCTACAACTCGCTGAGTAATAATATTTCGATGTTCTAAATTAATATGAAAAATTTGGTTCGGCTGCAGCAAGTTTTTGAACTCAATCGCATGTAACCGTTCCTAAGCGAACTTAATCTTTTTACTGCAAAAATGTCTAATTTCGATTCATAGTGAAATTGAGTTCATAATAGAAAACTGAGATAGAAATCAACCTTACGGAATTTGGACCATGTAGATCTATTTTTGGAATACCATCGCATGTAAGGATTCGCAGGAAGGGCAAATTCCTATATGCCAAAAGGGCGGGGTAAATGTTTTGTTCATAATGGTAACTTAATATGAAAGCTAATTGGACCAGAAGGATCTATTTCTTGGACCTCCGCCCACATAAGATTTCTCATGAATAGTAAACCCTTTAGAAAAAGGTTTAATTTTTAATATTTTATTATAAAAAGTCCGTAGTAGCAATTTAGCAAAAAAATTAAGGAATTCGGACCACATTGTTTTTTTTTAGATCCTAACGTATATAGGGGCTATCATGAAAAACAAACTCTTGGATGGCGAGAAAGTCTAATTTTTAATTTTTTGTGGCGGAAAGTGAGAATTAATAAAATTTTTGCGAAGTAAATTAAATTTGGTAATTTTGAATCACGCCACGTGGGGTCTCCCAATATGGGGGCTTTCATGAAGAGTAAGTCTTTGCATGAAAACAATATGCGATTTTTGATGTGCTATTACCAAAACAAGTGAACAGCTGTATAAAGGTGAAGTGGCGTAGTGTGTTTAAGTGTCGGCCTTGCCAGACTACAATATGCTTACTTCCTAATAATGAAATTTTTTTGATTTCCTATTTGTTAATATTTTCAGATTTAATTCGATTAAATATTGAACGTGTTAAAGTTTTTCACTAGAGTTTTGTGTAGCAGCCAATAGCATTGCTTGACAACATAACAATTGTAAAAGCCAAATGAAGACTATAAATATTGAATAAATGCGTCACTAATTAATTAATAATCTAGGTACTCTACGTACATAAAATCTGAGTACATGAATATTACGAACATATTCTGGCCACGAAATACCGAAAGAAAATGCTTGTGACTTGTGATGTCTTAATTAGTTTTTTGTTAAATGAAAATGAAATGAGCGCGGAGCCAATAGCCAAATATGCAGCTCAATTAAGTGGAAAAAATGGTAAACGGATGGAATTATAAAGTGCAGGTTTAAAAACAAACATAAACAAAGAAACCTTTGGAAGTGAATTAGCACTAAATTGAATTAAAGGCGTGCCCTTATATGCTTGAAAAGCAACGAGAATCTATGTATATTGTAAGGAAGCGTTTTGCTCCCTTACCAATTATGACAACATAAATAACTTAATAATAAATAAATGTGCCGTAACATTTCTTATACATGCCAGCAATACGGTTTTGAGTTCTTAGGTTTGAGAGGGTTAATATAGAAATAATTGGTTCACATGCTTAACGGTTCTGTGACTTATAAAATCATTCGATTTGATACCTAAGCCAGCACTAGCAATAAGATATACGTAAGAGTAGCATTATAATGCCTATACAAGAAAAGCTCAGATTATAACATAGACGCAGGCAAACACGTTTGATCAAGCCTAAGCTAGCATACGTAATAATAGATGTATAAGAATATCGTTACAACGCACATGCAAGTGAGTATTGAGGTTGTAATGCAAGTCTAGTCAAAACATCGATGTAACTGGACAGTGATGGCGATCGCGACTATAAAAAAGCTCGTCGCAACACGCTCATCCTTTCAGTCGTGTTATAGCAGCTAGAGGTAAGTGATCACGGAGTACATAACTAGTTGACATTGCCGATAGGCTTTTTTTTGGACTTTACGGATAGAGGATGGCTGGCTTGGCTTAGTCGTCATCCCTGAATGACTGATAGGATTATTAACCTTCACGGATAGGGGATGGCTGGCTTGGCTTAGTCGTCATCCCTGAATGACTGATAGGACTATTAACCTTTACGGATAGGGGATGGCTGGCTTGGGTTAGTCGTCATCCCTGAATGACTGATAAGACTACTAACCTTTACGGATAGGGGATTGCTGGCTTGGCTTCGTCATCATCCCTGAATGACAGAAGGACACTCTCACCTGCGACGTGAAACGGTTAGGGACGGACGAGTGGTCCAATCGCCAGAATCTCGTAATACGGTTAACACGTGAAATCCAATCTTTCGGAACGAACAAAAAAACATTGAAAGCGTTAAACAAGAGTCGGGTCACCACGCTGGTTTTTCTCCCACTCTCCTTAAAAATCACTTAACTAATTCCCCTAAAAATATCTAAAAATCTAGATAATAAGACCAAAGCCGGAGGTCCAAGTTTTTTTATTATAAATTTCTTGGAAGGAGTCCTGGGGGAGCCCTGAGCTTACGCTGCCAAAGAAGACTCGCTATAATATATATATTAAATCTTATACGAAATAAATTATGTTCATCAATAATTCTTGGAAATTCGGATTCCCAAAAAAAGTTCTTACTGTTAAGAAAGCCGCACCTGTCAAACAATGTGTCGATAACGAACTGAGATTGGGTTCAAAAAGATATGAGTCGAATTTGAATTGAAATTAATGAACACATTTGGATCGAAAGTGATTCATTTTGAATTTAAAACTAAGTGAATTCAATTTGAATTCAAATTGAATTTAAGGGAATACAAAATTGAATTGAAATTGAATAGAAGTGAATTGATTTGAAATAAAATGGACCTGATATTGGGCTGGAATTGAAGTGAAGACTAAACTGAAACGAATATGAACTAAATTCATGCATATTTTTATTAAAGAAGAACTTGCATTTGAAAAGCTTTGGAAAAGCTTCAACAGCTGAACAACCGAATCATTCTTCTTTAATAGTCCGATTTTCTGATTTGTTTCAGCCATCCCCGCCTATTTGGCCATTGGCTCTCGCTGTAAGAATTTATATGGAAATCCTGTAAGTAAAACCTGCCATACGTTTTCTGAGCGATAACGGATTACACCGCTTCGCCTAAAGAAATGAACACAATCCCTAATCTATTTTCTTCAAAAAATCTTAAAAATTACATTTTACTTTATTCCCATATAAAGACTTCTAGATTAACCACGTTAGCTATTAGCTGATTGCGAATTATTCTACGACTTAATATGTCAATCTTACGCTATATGTACTTTAAACCAAAATTAAGATTACAAAAAACAAACCGTAAATTAAAAATGAATAAATAAACAAACAAGAACTAAAAGGGACAAAAGAGAGAAATCCAAAAGAAGGGCGAAAGCTTGTACACACATTTTTGAAAATTAATGATTTCGAAATAGCCATTATTTGATTATATTCCGGATATCGATTCCAGATATCGGATGTAAATAATCAATGCTATTAAACATACTGGAAAGCACGCGAAACTGCTTTTGAATAGACTCAATTGAGTCAATATGCCATTGATGACTAGGAGGCCAAAGTATTTGAAAAGATTCAAGAACGGTTCTGACCACACTCAGGAATAACCTTTTCGCTGCATAAGAATCGTCGGACTTCTTCGATCATCGCTTAATGAAACCCAGCAGACTTTGGGCTTTATTAACTATAGATTCCAGTGAAGAGACTTCTTCCATTTCAACATTATTGATATGGTGCAATGTGGAGAGCGGAGATATTCTGGAGAAAGTCAATTTTTACATTCAATCAAGCTTACGCACATGAAGTTTACTTTATATCAATTCTACAGAATGAAAAAATTAGCACAATTCAACAATATGACCTTTGGCATGCTGGACAACCGGTGGTCATAAATGCCCACCTTCAGGAGCTCCTGGGGCAACAAAGATATCACTCGGGAGATAGTATTTGTGAAGAACTTTTCGTATTTTATTTTTCAAACATGATGTTATTCACTTAAGAAAGCGATGGGGCAATCAATTTTCCGTAATAACAATTCATGATTTTGTGTATCAAAGGTCTGGAACTTGTAAATTAAGAATGTGTGTGTGGTAAGAAGTTCAAAAAACGTTTCGTTCCGAATTAAATTTTCTGCATTCATTTGGTAGGCCAAAATGTTACATTTAGCTTAAGATATATTAATATACAATATAATATATTCTTAAGATATATTAAAACGATGAAAATGTGTTTCACATAATAAATTTGAGAGTAAGAGCAAGATTGGTCCGATTCAGCTTGTTTTCAATAGCATTCGTTCTTTGGCCAAAGCATGGCAGTGAAGAAAATTTTTATCAACATTTTTGGACTTAAAGAATAAGAATGAATGAATACCCATGGATGTACACCAGACGTAGGGACGGACAGATCTGCTTAAAATGCAAAAAATGGAGCCAAATCGATTGGAAGTTGTCCTTAGCGCTACATACGTCCGTCCAAACATTATACCTCTTTACCACAAGCAACGTAGAGTTCATTCATTTTAAACAAAGAAGAAGAAAGTCTTTCCTACTACTTAGTTGTATATTTAAATGACAATTTTGATCTTTATAAAAATTCTCTTTTATAAAAAATTAGGTAATTTATTAACATTAATTTTCTAGTGAATAAATGAAATGAATGAAATAATTTTATTTCAATTCTTTTTTAAATTATTTATCAATAAGTTTTCCACTAATTTGATTTAAATTAGATATAATTTTGTTTTTCCCTTCAATTATTCCATATTATATTTCAATTTATTTAGACAATTGTTCGAACTCAATTCCAATTCAATATAAAAGTGCTTAAGTTAAGGACAAAAGAGACAATGATTACGTTGGGCATAGGTAGAATTGTGGGCACTTAACAGCTATGGTGTAATATTTCTGAATTTATTCATACGACGCCGCTTAACTATGTGCACCATTTTGTTTGAATACGAAACAATCGACATAACAGCGCAAGCTTATGCGCTTAGAGGTTATATGGTAGCATAAATAACATCAAATAGATTGCATAGATTACACAAACAATACGCAAATTTTATTGATGATTGTGTGGACTATTCAGTTTTGGTTGAATCTCACTTAACCTTACCGTACCTTAAGCCGAAACGTTTTGACAGGTAAACGCTAAACGAATCATGTTACTAATAAGTAGGGAAATGCAATACGCACTATATGGTGAAAATGCCAAATAGCCAAAATAAGGTAACCGTCGTTAGTACGGCCCATATAGCCATTGCAGGCTCCACAATTTTTGCAGCTATTGAAGTGCTAACAGCGCATAGATGTAAACTTCTGGTTCTGAAATTTTCAATATTAAATAGAATAAGATCAGAAGAGATTCAGCTACACTACAATTTGAAAGCCGTTTAAATCCATGCAATTGGTGGACTTCAACTTTGGTTTTTATTGGTTTCTTTATAATGAGAAAGGGAAAGTCTCCCAGCTGCACCCAATCAAACTCAAAGATAAGATCTTCATATTGAACTATGACATATGCACCAAAAAGTTTGATAATGTCATCATACTGTCCAGTAATGAATATAAGAAAACAAAACCCTTTTATTTTTAGAAAATTGTTTATATACACCATTGAAATAAAATACTCCGTCAATGGTATAGAAGATCAATTGGTCAGGCTTCGTTGATTGCAATATTTTAACTAGTTTTTTTAAATTGGCTTTGCTGGAATTCGATAAAGCAAGTATTTTGTAGACATTTATAACGATTTGATTTAAATTGAAGGGCCAAACAAAAAAAAAAAAAGAAGAAAAATGCAAAAAATGTGTCCGTTTGTAGCGTAGTGTAAAGCGCGCTTGCATATCTTTGCATATATGCATTCCGCCCTTCCCCATACCCCGCCGCCATGTAAATTCAAATATAATATAAATGAATTAAAACTTTACAGACAAAACTGTCTCGCGTCTAATGCATAAACTTTGTCATTTATAAACGTATACGTACGTGTATGCTCAACGATATAAAATTGATACGAACACATGTTAACACAATCAATGGATATTTATGTCATTTTGTTTTTGCACCTAACCTCGGAAGATATGTTAGTTAAGTTACTCAATATGTAACACCATAACAGTCTACGACTATTTATGATTATCTCTTAGGTTGATAATCAATCTTATTATGGGTTTCAAACATAACTGATTGCGCTTATTCGTTATATATACATAAGGAGTACATAATTCTCTTCACATATGAAATTTTGTCTTCAAAATGGGAAAGAGCTTAGCTTGTGGGGTAAAAAACGCAGAAATCTACTTTTAAAAGTCGTTAAATTCTCAAACTAGCGTTACTTTATCACTAAGCACCCGATAAATTCCAAAAAAATTTACATACAACTTCTATGTCATATACTTATCTAATATCTCATAAGTTGTCTAATAAGCCTACAGCTTCTGGGGATCATAATGCAGAAGCAATTCTCTATTTTTCGAGGCCAAACTATGTCAAACGAGTTCGACTGATTTCGCTTGAAACCTACTCGTTCCCATTTAAACGTGCAGTACGTCTTTGGGGATGCCGTACGAATTTCCCTTGAAAGAATAATAACCATATTCAAGCACTTCTGCAGACTTTGCAGCAAATGATAATTTAATCACATCAAGTCCGTGCCACTTAAGCTCATTGAGTTTTAGCTTCGATTATTTGCCATCGCAGCATTGTTTCGAAAGATTTATTTAAATGAAATGGAGTTGAGAAGAAAATGATTGCAAATCTATCCATAAAAACGACAAATTTTAATTCGTCGAAAAGATCCTATGAAGCTCTCTAAATCTCGCCAGATCAACTTAAAATTAGCGCTTTTTTTTGACGGAAGATAAAAAGTCAAATATGTGCCTCTTAGGTTCTTCATTTTTGTAATCATAATTAATAGAAACAAACGCAATTTCATACAAATAAAGTCCTGTATACATTGGAGGATAGGAGGTATTCTCTGTCCCCCACATAGAGAGTAACTCTCTTAACGGCTATTACGTCTTTACGCGCACTGATTGAGACGAAACAAAGAAGATTGTCCTCAGTTTCTTGTGATGGTCCCAAAAGTATTAAGCAAAAGATTGTTTTTAAAGATTTGTGAGTACACGGCCGCTCTACACCTTAAATTAATTATCAGCTGATATACATTATTATAGATCTGTTATCCTTATTAATAGATTTTTCTTTAAAAGCTGGGTATCCAAGGTTCAGCCAAACTTTTGTTTTTTGTACTCTATGCGGAGAACAAATGTATATATATATATATATATATATATATATATGCACACAAATATAAATGCATGCATAAATGCGTTTGCATGAAAACAGATATTCTCCATACTTGCATGTGTGGCATAAATATTTGATACAATTTTTATAAAATAGTTTTTTGATTTTCTTTTTTCCTACTATTTCTGTGTTTTATTTGTTTGTTTTTAGTATTTTCTAGTAAAATAATTTTTTAAAAAAAAAATAAACGCTTGTGTCCGTTTGCTTGTCTGTCGTTTTGCCGGTCTGTGAAATTGTTTGTCAGCATTTTATAAAAAACAAAATATATCTACATATATATTTTCTATTCTAAATGACAAGAAATAGGAGAATGTTCTCCATGTCTATGCATTAGTAGTGACTAATGCATGCATACATGCATATGCATATGTTCACACATGCAGATGCATATTCATATTATATGCGAGCCATCAAATATGATTTTTCTACTCGATGGCAAATAAAATTGACTTAAATTTTTAGAAATTCATTTAAAACTCCGACACATGCTTGCATATGCATATATGCCAAGTGTTGTTCTTATTTTCTTTTATTTTTTTATACACATTTTTGCCTTTTTTCATGTTTATTCCACGCACAAAAATTGAGAAAGCAAATGAAAATTTTTATATTCCTTTGAAAGTCCCGCAACTTAAAGTTCGCGAAAATTATGATTGAAATTAAATATCAAAAAAAAAAAAAAATGTATATAAATTTGGAATTCTTGTAATACACATCAAAGATCCCCACAGAGTACAATCATTATAGATCAATACAGTGATATTTTGAAATTATGTATGTATGTAATAATGCATAAACAATGCACATAATTGCTCAAGAATATGTCGCGTTTACAAATAAATTCGCTATGTCGAAATTGGTTGCTTTATAAAACATACCGAACGTACTCAGTCTTTCTGTCATTTTGGGTATAAATAACTTTCACGTTGACGTCTGTACGATATAAGTTTTACTTGTTCACAAGCTGCTGTTCAGTGCGTATGAAGTTGTAAAGCGGTGAGTGTCAACAAGCAGCGTTTATGCCACTGCATGTTATTCTGTTTTACGCTGGCAAAAAATGCAGCTGAAATTATTGACGTTAATAAGTTTGGGTGAAAATGGAATGAATTACAAAGCATTTAGAAAGTATTCGAGGTACGGTCCAGAAAATTTTCGTTGTGAGGATAATCAATGTTCTGGACCTTTCCCAAAAAAAGTGATTGAAAGTTTACTAGGAACTAATTAAGTCGCCTGTACTTAGAGTAAGAAGCGTAGAATGTGAAAAATGCGAAAGAAAGGAAAATGAGTTCTTCATAGGCTAACCAAAAAGAACAAAACTTGTAGAGATGACATCTGCTTGCATTTGTTAAGTCGCTGTAAATGGAAGGATTATTTTCATCAAATTAATATGGGCGATGAATGATGCATTCTTTACGACAATCCTAAGCGAAGAAAAGCATGCGATGATCCAAGAACAAGCATACGATGATCCAAGAACAAGCATGCGATGATCCAAGAACAAGCATGCGATGACCCAAGAACAAGCATGCGATGATCCACTTAGCTTAATGCAGAGCTGCACCTAGCGACTGTGCTGCACTTAGCCGAATGCAGCGCTTTACTTAGCCCCAAGTCTTGTCGCCCCAAGCATTGTCTTCCAGAACTCATTTATTAACTAAAAGTTTTTCATAGTCCTGACGAATGTCTCAGAGTATCGTTATTATTTATTGTGGATGAGTTGTAAGTATTCACCTCATTCCGAGCGGCCTTCTATTTGCTCTAAGTTGTCATGCCGCGCCTTTTTTTACACCTCCATTTATGATTTTCGTAAACTAAGAAGCTTGTGTTAGTGCAAAATTGATATTTCAGGATTTTATTATTGCCACTTTTGTCTCGGAACAGGTTATTTGATAACAAGCG
>KK502832.1:21220-39564 GCA_000688735.1 Glossina austeni
ATGTGTGTTTATATGTAGGGAAACATAGTAATACTTAGTAAGGAGGCGAACCGCTTCTTTACAATATTAAAATTTGCATGTTAGGTCATTGGTTATATACTTGCGCAAATCCATAGTCGTTGTTTTGATAGGTATATCCATGTACGTTGTGTGCTTTTGGCTGCTTACAAGTTGATGAATATTTAGTAATGTTCATCATAACTAACTATATTTAAACTTTAACTTACTATTAACCAACAGTTAACAACAATTAGTTACTCTTTAGATTCATTTGTGGGCTGCGAATAATATATTTTTAGCGAATATTTTAAGCGAGTAAATAATTATAGTGACTAAGCGTCGAGTCGTTTCGCTGCGTCTATATGGAAACAATTTATATTTAGGATAAAATGTTTTTTAATACTAAGAAAATCGAAGCCAAAAGCAAAAGCAAAAGGAATGTTTGAGCGTAATCCCTAATGAGTTAAACTGCGAATGTATACGTGTTACTAAACAACAAACTTTCTGAAATTTATATAACGCGCTTCTCGTAACGACTTCAAATTATATTTGGACATAATGCTACAATCCTTATTGACTTTCCCCGCAATGCCGAGATAAAGTCGAGAACATTGAGTGTGTTTAGCGGGTGAAGACTCGCACCTGCATTTTATCCGCAGCTCAACTCATGCCTTGGAACGACCAATTTGTCATCAATAAAAAGTAGATTTATTTTCAGATTTTCGGACACTTTGCTATACGTTCCATTAAACAAAATTAAATGTTGTTAGTAAAGAAGAAAATTGACGATGCCTTTCAAAATGCTTTGTAATAATGAAATTTTTATTGCTCAATATTTACTTCACTATAACTTGAATGGCGAGAAATTTATTATTCACTTTTTTTGCTGTCTTTTCTGTCAACTAACTAATATTTGAATAGCCTGTGAGGCCTATTTTTGCTCATGGTCAATCTTTGCTTTGTAAATTTTGTGCACAAAAAAAGAAAAAGAAAAACAGAAAAAAAAAAAAAAATGTTATTTTTATCGTTTGCAGCACTTGTGCTGGGTCCTTGGTTACCGTTTTATTCCCTTAAGATTCGTGCCTTTTTTTGTGGTTTGGTTTGTCATCAAATTAAATACTTGAAAACTCAATTAGTTGTATTCCATCCTCATCACTCGCTTTTGCGTAGCATTCTGCATAGTTATGATTGCTTTCCCTGTTACTTTTTGTTTCTCATTCACCTTGATTGTCCTTGTATTTGAAATTAACTTTCAAGTGAAAGTTTTGTGCACAAGTTTTCTTCTTCTATTTTTCCCTTTCTTTTTTTTTTTTTTTGTTGTGTGTATTTTTAATGTTTTTTAAACGTTGCTTGGCTTCGCTCATATTCCCTTAAGTAATTTTCATAATTTAAGTTTTGTGAACGCATTCGCAATTCGCGCTCTCACGTACTTTGTGTATTTTTTAGAGAAGAGTATTCAAATAATAATCATTTTTTGTTTCTTTTTGTTGTTGTTGTTTTTTTTTTTTTAAGTTAATTGTAATGAAAGCGTATGGCTGAACAATTTCAAAACTAATTTCACGGTCTAATTTACAATATGAGCGAAAAGTATAACAACGAGAGAAACACTAATTGTTGTTAATAATAGAAAACAATAATAACATCAACAATAATATCAGTTAAATGGCAACAACAAAAACGTTCACAATTAGTTGTGCGGAATAATTCTAAAGTACTAGTTTACAAGTTGTAAATATAATCCTTGGACTATATATATATATATATATATATATATATAAATAAAAAAATTAACAAATTCTTCAAAAAAAAAAAAAAGACAAAATAACAAAAAACAAACAACTGTAATAACTTATCTCTAAAAATGTGGAATACCTGATATCCAAAATTCAGGGTAGATTCGTTGTTCTTGAATAAATAAATATTTTAAAATCGTAAAGACCTGACTTTCAGTCATGTTTCTGCAAACGTCCAAACATTTATGCGAAGCACAGAGGAGGAGACTCTTTACGATCACTTTTTTTTCAATATACTTAACTGTGTTCAGGAAATTTCAGAGTGATCGGCACAAAGACTACGCTAACCCTGAAAAATCGTTTTCTCCATTTTGACGAATGATTGAGAACATAATTGATTGCATGTTGTGTGACTAGGAAATACCCAAATTTTCTTTCGAACTGCCGGCGATAATCACTTAAATTAAAAAATTCACATATCGAGACGTTTGTGTTGCCGATTATAATCTATATCGAATGCCGCTATGCACTTAATTACTTAAGGCTTATGATTTTTCAAAGCACAAAGCAAGCAAAAAAAAATGCGAAAACTCGGTCTACATTTTCTGTACATTTTTTCTTTTTTGAGTCTGAATAACAAGAACCACTTGATTGCGATGAAAATAAAGGACAACGTGATAAAGATTTTATCAATGGTAGGCATTCAAAACGTAATTAAAGTTATTTAAATGCTCTTACTTGCACTTTATTGTCCTAATAGTCAGACAATTTTAATAACAGCAATGTTTTAAATGAAAATATTTCATTGAATTGTGCGAAACACTTTCGCTTATATTTTCGTTTAATTGGTTGAAAAAATGCTTACTGTTTTCAAAAGGAAATCTGACAAATATTTATTTATAATAAAAACATTTTAGCGAAGCATCACAACAGTAAAGCTAATGAAAACGTTATGCTTCAATGCCATTGTTTGGAATATCTGAAGAGTATCGTTTAAGCAGGAACATCATCGAAAGGCTAAAAGGTAAAATAAGTTGAGTAAATTGTTCATTTGTATCAACAATTAAATAATAACTACTTTAAGAGTTCTTCATTTTTCCTATTTTATCGACCTGCGAAATTGCTTTAAGCCGTTCAAGGTAATGTAAGAAAATTTTAGAATCGTGGGAAGAACTTCTTCTCTAAGGAAAAACGCTCGGGGAGAAAAGGACTTTCGAGCTACCAAGGACCGCAAAAGTGCTTGAAGGAAACGTTAAGCCACCGACAAAAAATTAAAGTGTATAACGATGGTACAGGAGATCATCTGTAACCAATTAGGCCCTTGCAATGCATCGATTCACAAACACTTAGCCTTTAGATAATTGTTGTAAATTAATGCAAAGAGCCAGATTTCGTTATATATCCAGAATATAAATATTTCTGCAAACTAAAGGAAGCACTCCGAAGTAAAGCATAAGGTAAGCATTAACTAACTAAACTTGGTGAAAAAGCATATGAATATAAAAATAAGATTCCCAAACGATGATGGAAGCCTTTTAGGAGAAAAACAGTTACAAAAATTTTACAACAGTCCGTAAGCCTGCGTGGAGTGTGACTTCAATAAAAATCAATTCACAAGAAGCCTCAAATAGGTTATCTTATGAAACCTGCTGAGATGCCGCTTGCTACCTTAACCTAATATAATGTAAGGCAAGTGAATGTTGTGATTAGAGCAGAACTCTATAATAGCAAGCCAGTAAAAAAGCCAACCATTTGTACTAACAAACAGCAAAACATAAAAAACCTATAGACTTAAATGCCGTCAGCGTCCACTATTTCAAACAACTTTTTATTAATCACCGTGTTGCTAAAGAAACCACTAGAACCTAACATTTTAAATAAGCGCCAATACATATAGGGCATAAAAATTAAATAAAGGCCAATAAGTCTCAAAAGATTTCATTTTCTTGAATTTTTTCGATAAAAACCTTAATACGAGGTTCCCTTGTTTTGGAACATTTTAATATGTATGAACTCGTCTTTATTCCAGAGCACCGTATCCTTAATCTTCTTGAGTGCCTTTCTGACATACCCGACTTCCAGGAGTGACTGACCAAGAGGTCATCATTTAGAAATTGAATTTCAGGTCTGCGAAAAAGCTTAATAGACTCAAGTTTCACAGATCAGCAGTTTATCTAGTAGCACTTTATCTAGTAAACCATCCCGTTCGGCGCCTTAGTCGTGGGAATCCATTTAAATATCATCAGTGCCGTTATTCTTTTGCTCATCGAAATTCTTCGTTTCCAAGGATGGGGCGGGAATAAATGCGTTCATATATATCTTTTTTAACTTCATATATTGTATATAGCCAAAGCAACGAAATATTGCAGATTAAGCAAAGCAAAAGAGTATACATATAATAAAAAGCTGACCGAAAGCAAGCGGTGCAAAAAATTTTAAGAAATGAACAAAGCCTCCTATAGACGAATGCGGAATTGCTTGAAGTAAAAAAAAATCAACGCAGGCAGCAGGTTTAAGTATTCATTGCGAAGGCAGCAATTTGTAAAGGAATATTCAGGTAGCGCCTTAGCGAAATGGATCTAATGGGAACGTCGACAGCAATCTATTATTAGAAATTTTGCTTAAACAAAAATGAAAATATTAGTTGTATATGTATGCAAAGTGTATTTTAATCAGTGACATCTATTGGTGAAAATGATAAAGTAATGTAAAGTATCAAAATACACAACGGTAGTAGTATCGTTGAGTTATTCAGTGTATATAGACGCTAGTCGTGGAAGCCGCTCAAAAGGAAGCCGTTGTATATCATAATGTTAGCTGATAATAACTCGGATTGTAATCTTGATTCAAAAGCACGATTTAACTGACTGCGCGGACTGCAGTATAGTCTTTAGAACTCTCGTTCTCGCTTCCAAAATTACGTTGTTTTACTCGCGGTGTTGTTGTACGATTTTCTCTATCAATTGTTGCTCGTTAAGGAACTCGATGTGTTGTCCGATAAGAAACTCGATGTGACTATACCTCGGAATACCACGCTGACTGCTCTACTGATGGCCACGGAGGATTATACAAACTTTAATTACATAGTGCATGTGTTATGATTGGAAACTCTTGCTAGCTTCTTGACGTGATATCTTTAAAGAAAATTTGGAGAACAAAATTGATTGCAAGTGTCAAACAGGTGAAGGCAACAAGAGTGTAGAGAGAAGCTCGGACTTTATTAGAGCAATCTGCAAATCGATGGATATTAAAAGATCCGATTTAAGTCGAAGTTCATCTCACTTAACTTTTTTATTTCATTATTATTATTATTTATTCATTTGTCATTTAATACCTTCCGCGAGAGCAATTTGTTCATAAAGTTGTTTATTATATGCGAAAATTTTTTTGCTTTTCTTGGACAATTTATCCATTATTTATTAATAAAATAAAATTGATGTGTGTTTGAATGTAAAAGAACTCGCTGTTGTTTGCTGCTCTTGCTGGCCGTTCATAACGCATGAGTGCTATTAAAAATTTTTATTCATATTCCATTTTTCAAGTGTTATTTAGTTTTCCTTTTTGTTTTTTTTTTTTTAAGTTTTCTGACTTTTTTTGAGCAAATATTCAAATTTCATAAAATGTATATAAATTCATCACAGTGTTCGTGTGAACACAAACATTAAAACAGCAATAGCAATAGCAAATGGCAACTGCAGTAAGAGTAAGTCGAAAAAGCTTAATTGTCAGTTTGCATGTTTGCCAGAAAATGTTAAGAGTTGTTTGTTTGTTCTTGTTTATAGTGTAAGTGTTAGTGTTAGTGTTTTTTGGCACTTTTAATTTTTATTATTATTATTGTTTATTTTTATATATCATTTTTTGTCTTTTATCTTTTCTACACAACAAAACATCCATAAAATATTTAAATGAAACCATTAAATAAACGCGTGCTCATCACTTTAAAAACCATCGCCATGTTGACTAAAACTATATATATATTATATATAAAGAGTTTCTCTTTTTTATTCTTATTTATATATGTGAGTATTAAAATGTTTACGTTTACGAGATTTATGTTAAGTTTTTATTTGAAATTTTTTATTTATTTTTGTTTTTTATATTATTTTTTTATTTCGTTTTTTTTATTACTAATGTTATTTATTTTCAACTATGAATTTTCTTTTTTTTTTTTTCTTTTTGTTTGTTTTTCATTTTTATACTTTTCGCTCGTAGTTAAACCTTACCAAGCTTTGTTAATTCAATTAAAATGGGATTTATTTGTGAATGAAAAGACACCGAGTTACTTTAATAATCTCCTAAGGGCTTTTATTTGTTTACCCACACGTCCACATCCAATGACTTATGTGATTTATTTAAGTTAGGTTAAGCGTAAATTTTATAACCCCTGCTTATATAAGATTAATAAACTAATGCGAGTGTTTTATGTAAAGAGGTCAAAAAGTTAATTCCGTTTAATTGGTTGTGCTAACAACAATGAAAATATTCAAGTTAAATAAGTTTTAAAGGTAACAATTGGCAAAACTAAAATAAAACTTATTTTGTTTTTCGTTATTCTATAGCGCGTATAGCGTATAAAAAATCAAAAATAAGATTGGATTATATTGAAGTTATAAAACGTGGTTTCCGAAAACAATTGAACAACGCGCGTGTATAATAGTTACACAATTTTGTTTATGGCGATTTTCAATCGTCGACTTATTGTGTATTCGAATCTTGCTGTCATTCTCATGATGATGTTGAAATGTGGTCATGGCCTGAAGAGATGAATAGCAGCAATTGCACGAAAGATGAGAGAAAGTATTGGCCAGCGATGTAAAATATTTTGAGTAATATGTGCATAACCACTGTGCAATGAAGCCTCGAGTGTCGAAAAAGAAAAACGTCGGAAGCAAAATTGTAGACCTAATACATAACACTGACATTGTAGTTCAGCAGAAATTCTACTTATTACGTATCTGTAATATCCACCACCACAAGTTCACGTAGAATATTTCAGTGAAAAATCAACAAAATATTGAATCATATATGATAGTTGAAGCCATTGACGGAGTCATCAAAGGATGTCATAATGAGTAGCGACGCACTTCAAAGCCGAATTAACAATACAGTAAATGAAAGTTCAATTAACACAGTTTGGTGTAAGGTTTAATGCCCGTTTGAGGCAGGCCTACATCAAAATAGGCAGCATTATCCTTAACGCAATCGAAAGGTCGTGTAGGCAGGACCGATATAGTAATAATATCCGACTAATTTTGCGGCCTAGCTTGTACATTATGCGCGATTTCCAATGACCGATATTTTGCGACCAATTTCTTGGTTCATCAAAACGTAAGTCAAAGTTTACTTCGAGTTTGCTGTCAACCTGCTTGATGTGTTGATCCATAGTTTCGTGAAACTCCCGGAATTTCAACTTCCAAGCAATTTGGTCCAGTGTCCGTTGAAGTAGCGGAGGCAGAACGTTGTGAACGCTCATACAATTCTAGCAACTATAGGAAAAACTGGAATTCCCGAGGAGTACTGCCTGTTCTTTCTTGGAAAACATTCAGTATGGTCGACCTTATCATACAGAGTGCATGATATCGTAGGTAGAACCTTTTTACACGCCTTCCTGCATTTACAACACAGACTGTTTGGTGTGTTTGATGCCATAGGAAAAGCTCCAACCGCCCAATAACACACCAATAGCGAAATGAAAAAAAATCGCGGTCACACAGTGGCCACACACACCCGTATAAGTAAAGATCGAATAAATTCCACTAAAACACTACGTCCCGACAAGGTTTTAGTAGTCTTACAAGAGCTATCCACGCAGGAGTTTTTAAGTGAATTGTACGAATGTTCTTCGTGAACGGCTTCATATTTTCTGTGCACGTATACAACATAAAAAAGCTTGTTGCGAAAACGCATCGAAGAGGAGTTGACAAATTCTTCGCCGAACCTTAAGCTTCACCTCAATCGTAGGTATTATTGTGTTTTTCAAGGTATTTCAAGGTATTTTATAGCTAATTATTGATATTGTGTTTTACCCGCCACCCAAAAAAAGCACCAGAGAAGAGGCCTCGCAATGTTTATACATTCTTAAGCAGCATGCAATTCTGTAGCGATTTGGCCATGTCTGGCCGTTTGTGCGTCTGTGTACCTCTCTTGATGTGCATCGCTGACACTCTACACTCGACTCCAAATTTAAAGGAAGCGCTGGTTGGTGTTGCAAATAGTCTAAAGCGTAAACTGAAAGCACTTCTGTTGCTCTGAGCAATAATTTGTGGGTCTTTCCTCATCAGAAATTTTATAAAATTTTTCTTAAGGGTGACGCTGCTATTCATGTCGCAAAATGGTAAAAATTGGGCATGCGCACACAAACTTATATATGATAAAATTTCGATTTTCTAGTTATTATTATTAGTAAACTAAAGAAGACTCAGTATTAAAAAATATTCTGCGCGCATTCTACACATACAAATATACTCTCTCTTTAATTAGAGAAGTTGACCGGAACTAGTCGTTATCGTAAAGTATCATAATTTTGGTTGGCTTAGTTTTTCATGTTTTTTAACTCATTATTCTTAAGTCACTTTGAAAAGAGCATTGATTCTACATTGCACAGTTTGCTTGTCGCAATGATATGAAAATGGACGATGTCCGTCATATATTCGAAAATATTAAAATGCTGGATGGTAAGAAAGATTAGGTGCGACTCGAACGTTACTATGTTACTGGCTTGATCTTCGCATTAATAATGCTACACAGTTTTGACTTTAAAAGTAAAAAATGCAATCTGTTTGGCTTGTTTTCGTATCTGGAATTGGCGAATTCAAACTAGAGGTTCAACACTAAAAATGTAAGAGTACATTCTATTACATATTATAGATTGGCGGTAACTTGCTGCCGTATTTTATTATCTCCAGATAATTTCACTGGTCATGTCAAGGCAAGCACGCAGGCAGGCAACAATCCACCATGTGGAGTCTTTTTCCTTATCGTAACTCCCGTGGGATGTAAGAGGACTGCTTTCAATACCCTTGATCAGTTCGTTGCGAAATGCTTAGTCGATAAAGTGCATTTAAGTCAGCGCGTTTGGTATGAGTCCTAGAAAGGAATCAAATTAAAGGTTGCTTGCAATAATTTGTGTGAAGTTGTAAGTGTTGGGAGTGTTGGCCAATTTTCCTTCCAGCTATTTCAGTCTGAAAGGAGCTCGAAAATATGAACAGTTATCCAAAATTCTGGATCTGTTGTTGGACAAATCCATTACCGGAGGTAAAAAGTGGATACTTTACCGATACATTTAGAATAAAAGCTTCACTGCGAATATGGCACATCCGCCATTTATTTGTGTTGCGATAGAAAAGTTCCAGTGTACACTACGGGATACTTAAACAGCGGCAAACCATTACTGTGAATATTTATTGTATCAAGCTTGATGAACTGAATGCAGCTTTAAAGGCAAAACGGCCAGTGATAACGAACAGAAAAGGAATCGTGTGCCCACATATTGCAATTGTCGCCAAACAAAATTTGAAAAATCTGCGAAGGGACGTTTCTGGTCGCCCAATGTCCCCAACTAACTTTAACTCCATCGCACTAGTATCTATTTCGATCGCTTTAGAATGATATGACGGGAAAAAATAACCCCTCTCTCGAAGTCTCCATGGTAGTGTCTTAACATTTTCAGTCCAAAGATGTGAACTTCTATGCTAGGAGGATCGAGATGATGCCAGAGTCATGACAAGGAATGATTGTAAATAATGGAATAAAATGTAAATAAAAGTTATTAAAACTGATTCAACTGTTATTTAAAATATGATAAACGCTACCCACCAATGTGATATTTATTAATTTTCTATTTTTCTCTTTACTTCGCAGTTACGCAAATTGCTTTCTGTAAACTTCTCAAGCGGGTACAATATAGGATAACTCTCATATGCTGCTAATACTATAAACTCCTCAGTGAGTGTCCCGCAATGACACTTTAAGGCTACAGGTACTCTTTTCAAATTTCATCAAAAAACTTGGGAAAGTTTTACTTTTGATAAATTAATTGTAGAAAATTAACGATATTTGTAAGGCATAATAAATCTTTCGTGCGAAATGACCTTAAATCCAAATATGTATTATTCAGTGTAAGATTCCGAGAAGATTATGAACGAAAGTCAATAGCCTTCAGCGTAATTTCGAATTGTTTTGAAAGCACTGTTTTCTGTATGTTCTAAGAAGAATAGAACAAAAATTTCAATGGAGCGGAAACAAGTTTATATACAGAAAAAATGCTTTCTGCAAAAATTGACAAAGCGAGCAGTATCTAGCAGTGTTCACAGTTGTCTTTCAAAAAATGTTTTTACCATTTAAAATATTTTAGTTTTCCAATTTCTGTTTAACAACATTAACAAATGTTATCCAAACAAAAGTTCATCAATCGTACTAAAGCAGATTACCAGAAGGTTCATTTCATGCTTTTTGAAAGTATTGAGCTTAACAAAAAAATATTCAAAATTTTGCTTTAAAGTAAATAAAATTTTTTTTTAATTTTTATTTTCTTAATAGACCTAAATTTTGTTTTTTTTTTTTTTTAATGCATTTGCATTCAACGCCCAAGAAAAACACAATTACTTGATCTCAGTCATTTAAGTTATCTAAACTGGGCGCTCAAGTTTTTAATGGATGCTTGCGAACCAAAACCATGAAGAAGAGAAATCCTTGAAGTACAAGTTAAGCTTAAAAACCGCACCAAAAACTCATTTGTTTCTTTAGCTGTCATTATGAACAACATTAAAACGACAATTATATGCTTTCATAAACAACGACAACACAAACGACAGCAACAAGAAAAAAGCTGAAAAGGAATACAAGAAATTCCCAAAAAAAAAAAAAAAAATGATAATAACCACTTTAATTGCAGTAAAAGACATTAACATAATGGCATGTAATCATGGTGGTGGTGGCGATGAAGCGGAGGGAGAATAGTTTTCGCGACTTGTATTATTCATTGGGTTAAGGGATTTATAATTTAACCATTTTCATTGAAGACATGATTTCAAAATTTTTTATTTCTTTTTATTTTGCTTCTCCATGTTTTTACTTTCTTTTTTTTTTTTTAATTTATAATAAAAAAAAAGTCTTTTTCTCCTTCTCCTCAACGTATTATTTAGATAATAATAATTTTACAAAGTTGACGCAAAATGAAGCCAATTCATATTTGTAACCTTAGGCATAATAGTCAACCAATCAACTAGTCAGGCAATCTACTCCTACTCATCGAAAAATCAAAGTTGAGAATCTATGGACATATTTGAACACTTGTAGCTTCAATTTATAACTCAACACATGTCAAACCGGAACGTGAAGTTAAGTCTTCTGTAGCAACGTTCACACAAAGCAGGAAAGGCAAGGTAGATAAAAGTCTTTAAAGTAAAGTTCTTATCAGTTGTTATTATTGTTGTTGTTATTGTTGCTGTTGCTGCCGTCTATGTCTACAACGAAATATTTATTGACTCCTTAAGGCAACGCAAGAAGGAAAAAAGCAAAACAGTTAAGCTTGCCACAAAGCATATGGAAGTTTTCAGGTCTAAGTAAGAATATAACAAAAATAGCAGAAAAAACAAGTTACCAAAGTGACTGAAGCATATTGATGGCTTCAATTTATAAACCGTTACAGTCAATTGAACAGAAATTTTGAGCGAAAAAATTTGAAATTTAAAAAAAAATATCATAAAACCCAATCAAGCTTAATAAGCAATTTTCAAATTTATTTTATTTGACACTTAATTTATTTTTAAATAATAATAAAATTTTTATTCGAGGGGGGAGGGCAGGTATTAGTTTTCCAACTTTTCTAGAAGAAATGCTTAATAATTTTGCATCAAATATTTTTATATGTTCTCCACCAAGGTCAGATTCGAAATCGAATTGATCGTACGCGTTTCTCTCTCCAAAGCCTGTCTAAAGAGCGAATTCTAAAAGACACGGAGACGAAGAAAGAAAGTTCAAAATGGAATGATTACCATAATTAAATTTCCAGGAAAATCCGGCACATTCACAAACAACTCTCCTGAAATTCTAAAATTGATGTAACCGGTAAAACCCATTAAAATCTAACACACCTGTCCTACTAACAGTTCCAATAGCTGCTCATTTCCAGTTTTCCTTTCCTTTCACTATCCTTTTCTTTTTCTACCATGCTTGTTGTTTCATTATTGTAATCATTATTTTTATTTTTAAATTGAAAGCCAGATAAATTTAACTTTCAGTTAACAGAAAATCTCTTCTACGACATTCAGTTACAATCTAACCGGTACTTAAATTTAACTTAAAATGCTTAATATAATGAAACAGATTAAAAAATCTGGGACAATAAGTAAAAATTCATTCACAATCATCTCAGTCATAATTACCAAAATTTCTATTGTTGCAAACCACATAATTTAACTTCTAGTTAAGAAGTCAGCTGCTAGTAAACTTTCAGTTCAAATAAACTCACTGCAAAGCGGACATAAGTTGGCATGAAACTAACCTTAAAGCATGTAGCAAGTGCCTTCTTCTTGATTCACTCTTCACCATATTTGACATACCTTCTCTAAATTTCAAGTAAATATTAAAAGTTACACAGCCGGTGATAAGGAGGAAAATCCTTTCCGTCAACTGTTTTCTTCGGAAGCAAAAACAAGGAACCCATTTATTATTTTAAGATACAACTTTTTTAGCTCCAGTCTTTCCGTGAGCATTGCCCAATTTCCCACTGGCGCCCTTATACCCAAGCTATCAAAAAATTCTGATATGAAATCTCTTTTGAAATAGGCTTGACAGCTTGCACGAGATGCTGAGGCAAGAGAAACGCTCAACATCCTAGCGATGCCAAATCCTGCTCAACAAGTTGGATCGCTGTTTGTACACATGTATGCGAATTGCTGGTATTAGCTAGAACTTCAATGTTTTCCCAGCCGTTTCTATTAAATTATTATGCGATATTGCTCTAACTAACGGCATTGTGACTTGCAAGTTGACTTGCATGAAGCTACCGAAATGTGGTGACACGCGACTACATGCCATTGTTTTATCGCAGAAATTCGAATTTTTCCTCGACTATATTCTTCTCAGATTTAGTACATATATATATACTGGCATTTCTTCATGCAAATGTTTGCCAAAATCTGAACTCTTGTTATTATTTTTAAAACGACAAACAGTGCGTGATATTACCTGGATAAATAAGTACTATAATCTGAGAAGGATATCGTCGTATATATATATACATATATTTTTTTTTTTTTTATTCAGTCCTGAATATGTAGAGAGTGTTTTTGTAGTTAAATTGCAAAACTTCTTGATGGAGAACTTTTAAGTTTCTTACAAAGACACTGCAATCGAATTCGACTTTTCTGGAAAAGAATCATCCTCTCGTAAACATAAAATGGCAAAAGTGTTGTTTTGACCATTTCTTGTCAACATGCGTCTTGTTAAAAAAATTAAAACATTTCTGCATTGGACTGTGCAAAAGTTTGTTTTTTTTTGACCATTTCTTTTGAACATATGTGTTATTAAAAAAATTAAAACATTTCTGCATTGGACTGTGCAAAAGTTGTACCCTTATTAAAATTAAATCGAGAAATGACGCGAATAGTTCATTTATCTTCACTATATAATCTCAATAATTTATAGCTAAATATAAAAAATGCGAGGCTTTCTAGAAAAACTCTCTGCAAAATGACCTTGGAGCTGACGTATAGCTATTCGTGAACCAACAAAGCTCTGGATTTAAGGCTATTTCATGAAAAAACTTTAGATGTTTGAATATTCTTTGCCAACGTAAAATTCAATTCTAGATGTGCTTGATGTGCTTGTAGGTCATACCCTCTAAGGTACACTTAAGTTATATTCCCTTAGTTAGATTGTAACTAAGAAATAAACTGCGACGTTTGCCATAGATAGCTGAATCGACTCAAAATTTTGCTTACTTTAAGGCAGACTAAGTACGAGTACATTGTCTGTGTGCAATAAATGCTTTTTAAGTCGCACAAAATTAGTATTATCTTCTAATCCTAGGTAATGTACATCTTATATATAAAAATAGAGAAATGAATGAACAAAATTTTTCTTTCGTCTTACAACAAAGCTATTATGTTGACAATATGACACAATGGTCTGTTGGATAATTAGGTAGGCATATAACAACAACAAAAACAAAAACAACAACAACAACAACAACAACAACAACAGCAGCAGCAACAGCAATGGCAACAATAAGAACGATAACAATAGCATTTTATGCACACAATGGCAAAATAACCTAAAGTCTATTGTATGCAGAGGCTTGCCAACAAGTATTTGGAGAATTTTCTCCGAAGTGTTAGATGAAAATGACTGGCATGTTTTATTTAGTCTTTCTTTAAGCATGATGTTATACAAGATTTCTGTCATTTTTAGACAATTATTGAATATAAAGATGATTTATGCATTTTTAAAAGCAACATTTAAATAAATAAAATTTGAATCTTCACAAACATAAATACCTATTAAAAGTATAGTGAATTTAAAAATAATACAATTCTGCTCTATTCTGCTTGCTATATAGCATAAGACATTGTACATAACTCATAAACTCATAACTAAGCCTGTACTAGATTTGAGAGAATTACTCAAACTCATCTTTTTAATTTACTTAAGAAATTTGACGAGCTCGTTCCAGTAGATTTTAAAATGCTTAAGGGACTTGTGGCAATAGGAGACAACCCTTTACCCTTCGCGAACTTACGAGAAAAATGTATAATTTTTTTATTTCAAAATTTATTGAATAAAATTTAATGGGTTTCGGATTTTCGCTTCGTTTGATAGAGTGCTTTCCCAAATTTAAGAATAAACTTAAGTTTAGTATTTTGCATTTATATATGGTTTCATGACTATTCCCTTAAAATAATATTTAAAATAACAATTTATTGTATGAATATTTATATAATTTTTCTGAATACTAATGAGCAAAACAAATTGATTTTTTAGGAATGCATTAGTTTCTCTTATTTAGTCAATAATTTATTTGCTGCAATCTGAAAAAAGGGAAAGCAATAGCTACAAAACTTGCAAGCCTTTTACAAATTAAATACTAATTTTATGCCCATCACTGAAGGATGATTCATTCTAACAGAACATTTGCAACGCCCAGAAAGAAGCTTCAAACACTCCACAAAATAATATATATTCTTGATCAGCATCAAATACCGAATCGATCTAAGCGTGTCAGTCGGTCCGCCTGTGTCAGGAGAAAGTTGTAAGCATGGTGGCCTTGCTGCAAAAATGAAACTCTCGACTTTTAATTTGGTAGAACCATTGGAAAACTTTGACACAGGTTCGTTCTGGTCAAATCCGTCGACGGACACGCCACACGTATTACGTAAAGTGAGGACATCTCTGTTTCTCAAATCCACGAAAGTTTGAACGTACAACACAGGAACAAGTTGCAAAGACACCCCCAAAGTAAATCAATTCTTGGGCAGTATAAAATTCGAAATGCAGCCAAGCTTGTCTGTCCATCCGCCTGTCCGTTTGCGCAGTTGTGTAGTAATTGTGGTAAACATTCTCGCGTTCGCAAAACTCAAGGTGTCGCCTACAAATTTGTGGAAGAATTTAGAAAGGAAAGGGAAGTTTTCAAAGAACACGTACACCACAAAAACTGTAACCACTCGAGCTTTCCATGTTTTTTGCTCGCTACTCATAAACTGCAACACGTACACCATATAAATTTCCATATTCCCTGACAACCTAATATCATTGACTATGAAAATCTAATTCTCCTTTTTTTCAGGATTGTGGTGATCGGTGCGAGAGACTCGGTCACAACCGAATTTAATTTCTTTGTTTGTTAGTTTTATAAGTGCACAAAGATAGAAAATTTACAGTTTCAAAAATTGAAATGCAGTTGAAAATTGTGGATTGTTCTAGAAATTTTAACGATTTGGAGATAGAGTATAACTTGTTGAAAGCAAGGGAAGCTTAAGTTGTGATTGAAGATTCGAGTTTTTTAAAATTTTTCTTTTAAGCGGTGATATTACCTCATGATAATTTTTTCGTGTTTGCTTTTTGTTTTAAGCATCTAAGAGTAATATAAAAAAATTGAGTTGATGAGGCGGGACGAGGAATTTAGTTAGAGGGGAGGCAAGGGATTGCCTTTAATTTCAATGCATATTAATGAAAGAAATGTTAAGCAGAACTCTGCCACATTCCTAGAACTGGATAACATCTTTCGCACAACCATCCGGTGCAGATAGTAAAGTTTAAAGATAAGTAAAAGTCTCTCGAAAATTGGAGAGATAAATATTTTTTCGCTTCCATTATATTTTTAGAAAATCTATAATGAAAATATATACAAAAATCTGCACGTGATTCTTTGGTTTTTTTATTATAAACATAGAAAAAAGAGGCTGTAGAAGCTTAGTGCTTTTATATTTCCAATCCATCGAAATCTACAATCCAATCTTAGAATAATGCAAAACTCAAAATCGTTATTAATTGTTCCGATTTAATTATGGCAGCTTTAAGTGCACTAATATCAGTTTAGGTCACCGTAAGCAATCAATAATGCAAAGTACATGCAACTCTGTTTTTGGGGATAACATGCTTTGCAGCACCAATATGACCCAGAAGAGGAAGGGTTACAGTGAACGCTCTGTCTGTAGATAAGGATGATTGGGGGTAACTAAAATTTTATCAATTCTGGGAGGTTTTCGGAAACAAATCAACTGCTAATGTGACAAAAGAATCGGCGAACAGAGAGTCATAATGAAAGGACTGATAACGTCTTCGATATCAGATGGAAACTTTGTAACTCTTTTGCATCGTCTCTATCTAATCGCAATTGACGACGCCTATCCAATCCTTATGATATTCAAGAAATTTTTGTTTTCTCATGCTTTGTAAACCAGCGTTAAGTAAAGTTCTGTTGTAGATGTATGTACCACTCCTAATATTCTTTAAACTGGTGCTTATAAAATCATTTATCCAAAATTATTGACAGAGTTGCATGAACGCTACTTCTTTTCAAAATATGAATTCTTCTTTTCGACTCCTTTCTTCGAATACTCCGATTGCACTAACACAGATCGAGCAAATCCTTTGCTTATAAACCTACAAATAAACTAACAAACGTCCCATTTTCTCCTGATGTTTTTGTTGACGTCAGTAGCCCACGTATTTTATCTTTCCTTAAAGAACTTTTGTTGATCCTTTCGTTAATGGTCATCTGCATAAGACGCCATCATTTTACGATACCACAGATGTGCCGCATTGTAAATCTTAGTACTTTTCCCAAAAAGTATTTGCGAAAATTTCGTTTTAAACAGAGTTAGAAGATTCACTCTAAGTCGAACTTAAGTTCACTTTTCTATAATAAAACATTTCAGTATTGAAATTTTTCAAAATTTTTAAACTATTCTTGGCAATATTTTCTTTGCGTCTTACTTTATTCTCTTATAACAGGTAATATGAAAAGAATCAAAAACTTATGGATAAACTTTTACCAGAATAAACTAAGAAAGAAAGAAAGAAAGTTTTAAAGTCATTTTGTGTTTTAAGCAAACTTTTAATATGAGAAAGAATCTGGGAAAAGTGTTTTAAAAACATTTAATATATTTCTCTTTTTCAAAACAAAAAAAAAAAATTATATACATATATATAAAATAAAATGAGTAATAAACAAAATTTTTATTATTTTCTACTCGTATTATCTGATGTTTTATTGACATTTAATTAGTTTATGTGGTTTAAAGGAATTTCATATAAAAAAAAACTTCAAAGCTCTCTAAAAAACTATTATTTCATGCGGCAGAGAAATAACGTTATATACTAAATATTAAAATAGATTTTGCAACCACCTAAGGATGAAATTATGGTAATTTCATCAGTGGACTGGTAACAACTTCTAAATCTTATAGCGAAACTTAACTTAACTAAACTTAACAGCAAAGATTCTTTTCTGATTTAGTCACGTCTTTAACGGAATAGTCATATATATCATAAAACTAATCGAAAATCTGTTCAATCCGTTTATGCGATTATCGCATCGAATATATCGCACCTACAGTGCGTATATACAGGAAATGGTATAGAGACTCTTCAAAAGTATATTCAATAACAATATTTATGGACTCTGCTGAGTTCCTAGTTTTGCTTTTATGTTCTCACCGACTCGGCAAACATGTTAAACGGTTTGGTAATGCTCGAGATCAGTTTTGTTCTTCCAAAAACAGTTTTAATCTCGTAACTTTGATCTCTACACCTAGAAAATGGTAGAACTGTTTACTTCAGCTCAACTGTTTCACCAGTTTATGCCGGGAGCATTATGTTTGGTGCATATTTCTATGCTTTCGAAATATTTGACAAACCTAATATGCCCCCTGTAGTGGAGAGAAAAATTGATTTAATTTTCTGAAAATACTCTTTGTCTCATTTTCTGCACTTACTTTTAAAAAACACAAAAAACAAAAGAAGTAAAAAATTTTTAATTGGTTACATTAGGACGCATACAGGTATTGCGGTATACACCGTTTCACATTTGGATTCGACAGAGAGTGCAAGACATCAATAAAAGTTAAATAGTGGGTGGAGGGTATCTAAAATTTTTCGTTTCTTTTT
>KK502832.1:43253-60313 GCA_000688735.1 Glossina austeni
TTATATGGATGAATGATATTTGGGGCTGTGACTCTAGCTTTTGTTATGAGTCTTTTTTTTTTTACTATCTCTCTCTCTCTCTCTCTCTAACGCACAAATTTTCTACCTTTCAATATATGTGCTTGCCTTTCTGTTCTTTCTATGGTTATTCTCTGTCTGTTTGAATTTTGCAAATGAAAAATATCAAAGAAAAATAATTTCATCTTTTTTTTTTGTTTTTTTGTTGTTATTTTTACTGCTTACTCGCTCTTGCTTGCTAATAGCTGTATACAGATATGTTGTTAGAATTATTTGTTTTTTGCAGAGAAAAGAACATTTTATATAAACGGAAAACACTTGAATGTCAGGAAACAGGAAAATACAAATAAACAGTTAACTAGACCGTAAACCTTACACGCTCATACAAGTGCATGCATAGAGAAAGTAACCTTATGCTGTTCTCATTGTTATTGTTATTGTCGTTGTTCTTGTTGTTGTTGTTGTTGTTGTTGTTGTTGTAGTTATCGTTGAAAATGAGAGAAAGTTAAACATGACATGAAAATTATTTACATATAAAATTTAATTATAAATTTATTAAATACAACTGATGGAGAGAGAATGCCAGAGGAGAAATAGAAATGTACGTAAGTAAGCAAGTAAGTAAGTGAGTAAATCACTCGGTCACTCTGTCGTGTTGTCAGTTGGATAAAATGTTTTAATTATCCTTTTGTGTGCTGTACAAGTTATAATGTCAGTGGTCTATCTGGTCTGTCTGTTTGGTTTGTCTGCGTGTGCATGTGTGTAGCCATTATAAATCAAACACACAGCAACACAATTGAAAATCACAACATTCGAACAATATAAAATAAATACAAAATATTTCCGTTTTTTTTTTCTTTTTTTTTTTTTCTATGTTTTTCTATCCATTGGCAGGGGCGAACGGGTTTGCTTGTTTGTTGGTTAATCAATTTTCCGAGGGTAACGAAACATTTACAGGCATCATCGCTTATTGCCAGCGCATACGTAAGTGCGGTAATATCGAATACACGCATACAAGCGCAAAATTGCATACACAAATACACGCAAAATATTTAACACAAATTTGCGGTAAACTTTCGTTATTAAAACTTTCTACGAATACATGCTCCAATCACCACACACACGCACAAGTACACATACACGTGCGCGCATATACATGCACAGAGGGTTGTCATAATTTACTGCAAAATGGATGCAAATGTTTGACGATTCTTTTTTGCACCCTGTTACGTAAAGGGTTGCAAGGGGTTAACTTTGTGTGTACATATGTATGTATATATGTGTATATATATATATGTATATATATATAAATGCAATACATCATCCTCCGCCGTTGTTCGCCATTGTTAGATTATTAATTAAAATGCGGTCAAATATTCTCTTGATTTGTTATTATATTATGCACAGCACGTTATGCTTATAAGCAATTTGCACATACTTGCCAAATCGCACACACATACGCCATCAGCTTGGCTTAAGCATATTTGTTTATGCAAAACACGCGTTTTCTTGGGTCACTCGGCTAAGTTAATGCATTTAAAACGGTCTTTATAGAACAGCAATAAGAGAATAAATACGCACACACACACACACACACACACACACACCCATACGTACTGGTAAGAACAAACTGTTGAATTTACAAAAGTTAACGTAGTAAAGGGACTGAAAGAAATGCTTTTAATACTGGCCGACAGGATTATGTTGCCCTTTTTCTCTTTACTTACATTTTGTTTATATAACTAAGTAAGTATTTCAAGAAAGCAATAAACTTTTCAAAGCTCGTTTTTATTGGCTTTGTAAGGGCGTACGTCAGCTTTCAATGGCCCGCTTGAGATTAATTTTAGTCAAAGTTGTTATTTATTAAATGATTTTTATATCCATCACCTGGGTTGGGTGGAGTTGTATTCGTTTCCTCCAAACATTTGCAATATCAAGAAAAAAGGTTTAGAGGCACTATAAAGTAAACACATATTCTTGATCAGCATGAAATTGGTAATCGATCTAAGTATGTTTGTCCGTCCATTTACCCTTCTGTCTATGTCGGATATGTTACCGACCGCATAGCATTTATATTTAAAAAAAATTTTTTTAAAATAACAAAAACATTGAAAGGTCTTACATGCAGGCTGATAATGAAAATATGTGAAATCGTTATAAAGACACGCCCACGGTACACCATAAACTGAGAATAGTTCTGTCCTCTGAAGCACAAAGATTTATGTGGTAATTCACTAACCATAAACTGCAACAGATAAAGTCGTAAAGATTTCCACGGATACGTTATGGACGAGTTCATAGTACCTGACCAGAAAGTGAGAAAAATCGATCACACTCGCCTAATATTATAGAGTATCGAAATTTATTGTTTATGACTTTTTTTTTTAACATAAAGGAGAGAAGATTCGTCTGCAGTCGAATATAATTTTTTTAACTGTTGTTTCGTACAATTGTTCATCATTTGTATTGTAGTAAAGTGAGAAGGAGGGCGTACTATGTTTGTAGGATTGTAAGCAATACCCACAAAGCTTTGAGCTAGTTCCGTCTTGTATTACACACATTGATTCACAGTGATTTTCTGAATCGATTAAGGCATATCTTTGCGTCTATCTGTCTGTGGTAAGTCCTTTTGTATTCAAACTATAGCTTGCAAATTTTCAAAATATTTTCCTGAAATTCGGTTCATTGATATATTTATGTTCAAGTACGAAGACTTGAAATTGGGTTGAGTCATTTCTATGATCACCCCACATATAAAAGAGCATTAAAAGTCGTTGAATAATCGTAGGAGAAAATAAATTTCCCGTTTTTTATATTTCTCAACTAAAATCCATGATAAATAGCATTCAAGCAGGCTGAATGAATCAATATATAGCTTTTAAACCACACACCACCGAGTCAATCGATTTGACATATAACTTTACTATGCTAACTTTGCACCATATAAAGCCATTTGTCGGACTCTTTTCTATAACAGAGTTCGTTTAAGAAGAAGAAGGGTTTATACCGCATGAATGTGAATATTGTACGACTAACATGAACTTAGGCTCCATGCTGTAAGGCATTTAACATCTCTACGACTAACATGACGACGAAACAGTTCTCGTTGATTGAACGCACTGACATATTCACATGGATGATGTAATTGCCCGCACAGTTAAAATTCAAGCCACTCGTTCATCGATTTCATGGATCGAGATTGTAATCAGTAATGCGATTATGTTTGACTTGGTTAACTTCTCTTATTAGACGACTATTATTGCCCGCAGATCTAAACTGGTATTCGGTGGATCGCTGATGCTGTCGTTTTTCTTCAACTTCCTGTATTGCTGACACACGCTCAGCTTTTTTATTTACTTTTTTTTAATACAACCAATCACTCATACAAACCAATCACTTATACAAAACTTCACTTATATTCCTGATAAATTTTTCTGAAATTTTTACGAACTAAACATATGAAATTTTGATTTCAATCATGGTGTCCGTAGAAAGTGATAGCAATGGTTAGAAGATTGATTTAATCTAACAATAGTTTTCTTTTAAGAAATCCCTTTGCTTCCTTCGATATTCGAAAAATCCCTTGGAGTCTTTGCTGTGTTGCTTTTCAAAAACTAAATTAATTAATTAATATAATATCTTCAAAGCTGATCCACATATCATGAGAAATTTCTTTCGTTCTGAACGATAAGTAGAGAACACTTTTATTGTAAAATTATCGCATGAGCGTCAAAGCGATTCTTAGATAGTACGAAAAATCTATAATATACCTCCGGAAGTATAATAATGGAAGGCTTCAAGTTAAAAATGAGCAGATTCTCCGGACTTTATTCTATTCCTGACTACACCATTCGTCCAACAGTCAAGAGTTAGCCTAGTCCTCCTTCCTATTCCTTACCAGAATGCCTACTCACGGATCTATCCGGATTTGCCAACTTACAAACTTTCGACAAGGCAGCTATCAGCAGAGAAAAAAAGGAAATGCTATCGCAACTTTCTCTATATCTGTCTCTCGTGATCTGTGTTGCCCATCAACTAGTAATCGCCATGTCAGCTGGTTTCGAAAGCCATAACTCCTCCGATATCTGGTCAAATAGTGCAAATACTTCCTACACTCTAGCAATTCACCGACAATTTATCTATGTGTATATAGAGAAAACGTATGTATATAAGGAGAGTGAAGATTTGTAAAGGGTAGATATAGCAAAACATGTGTATAAGATAATTCAAGATAGTATTCACATAGGTATGTACAAAACAATTCGATAGAAGATACAATAATAAGAAAATATAATCTATATATAAATTCATATAATTAAACCAATACAATATAAAATCGACTAATAAGAAAATGTAATATAATATGTGTACGTATGTGTATATACAAATATATGTATATAAAATGGACTAATAAGAAAATATAAAATAAGGTTAATCATTATAATAATAGGTAATAAAAGGTTAATAATCACAGTAATAGGCAAGAGAAAGATGATGGTTGGGAACCAAAGTGGGTTACCAAAACGTTCCTGGGGCTTTGGCCCTTACTTAACAGTGCGCACTATTTTCAATTATTAAACTATCTTCCAAAAACACAATCCGAAAATGAAGAACAGACCCAAAAGACAATATCTGGGTCGATAAAAATTGCAAGCCGAAAGCCATCCTGTCTGCAACCTATAGAATATGCATTGTGAGGCCGGCTGTTGGCCGAAATCTCTCGCCGGAATATGCTCGCCGAACGACAGTCTCCTCGACAAAAAACATTTCTTTTCTCAGGACGTTCGTTCGATGAACTTTCCTTACTTACTTTCTGGGTGATCAAAACACAGTTCCTCACGATTTAATTTGAAGAGAAAAAGACGCAGAGGTTGTTTAACTATTTTTTATTGCAAAGTAAGCTTGGAGAAAGTAAACTTACACTCACTAAATTAGTAATCAAACGAAGACGTTGTGATCTGTTGACTGCCCGATATAGAAGAGAAAAAGGAAAAACGGAAGTTGTCGGTCCCTCGACTCGGACGACAGTGGAAGTCACCTGATTTGCACTGCCTATAAGGCTGTCTCTTGACACCTTCGTCATACATTACTTAACCTAACCCTTCCCCAACGATGTAAAGGACAAGTGTGGTCAAAACGAGGCACAACTTTGACCCTTCACAGCATACGCTTCACATGGAGCATTTCCGTAAGAATATTAGTGCGGATGGAGAGTATTTTAAGTAAGATAATATAGATTTTCTTCAAGGTTTATGAAATAGGCATTATTTTAATATTCCGTGCACCTCTTCATTTATCTGAGTAGCATAAGAAATATCAATTATTTATTTATTTTAAATTAAAAATTCTTATATTCATTTAATTCATGTTTCTCACGTAAGCGCTTATTTATAAGCAAAAGAACACGTTTAGTATGGTTCTAGCATGCCTGCCTTAACGAAATCCTTCAGTGTTGAATATAAAAATAAATAAATGTTTTTAAAACACATTTTTTATTTTTCTAAAACCTTTCTTTTAACACTTTAACGCCACCTTATCTTAGTCTAGCCACTAAATCATATGCCTAACAACCGAGAGAAAAACAAAACAAAAAATAAGAATTATATACAAAAATAACAAAGAAGAAAAAAAAAAAAAATCATTGTTTTTTATTTTCATTTTTTTGTTTTTTTCTACTCTTACTTAGCTCAACGGCCTGCTGAACTAGTAGCAAGACCAATAAAAAACATGAGCGAGATGAAGGTGTGTATGTATGAAAATAAATATTTGCTTTAAAAGGCATGCAAAATAAAAAAACTAAATAAAAATAAGGACTTGGTATTGTTATAATATGTATTTGTGCTAACACATCCGTACACACGTACATGTATGCATGCAGCAAAAAAGTAAAAGAAAAGTATGAGAGAGAGAGCAAAAAAACAAAGAAAGATAAGAAATCTTATATGAAAATTAATAGTCAGCGTATGCTGGAATAATGTTACCAAAGGTACTACAAAAAGAACAGAATTTATTTATACTGATTGATAATAATGGAAAGAGATTTTTTTAAAAATTTATATTATTATGTATGTGTCAACGATAAAATTGAAACTTTGGAAGAATTTTAACGATGCATTACACGCATTACACGCAGGATGTATAGGTATCTATTATGTATTGTCCAAATGCCATATTAAAAAATTGGACGATAGTCAGAAGGCTATAGACTAAGAAGAATTTAAGGTCTAAACTGTTTGCATCGTAACAACGGAATCAAATTGTCGAAAGATACATTGGAAGTAGTTTCCTTACAAAATATTCCTTTTCATCTTCCACAGCTCTCGGCATGGGAAACTAGTCGAAGCAGGTGCAATTAATTTGCATAACACAGCAAAGTAGCACGTGCTGGCGCAGCAAGGTTAGCTCAGGTTGTCAGTGTTTTCCTTCAGATGCATGCGATGGGAAGATTTATTTAAAATTCTTTGCCAGGATTGCATTTAAGGCAAACTTGGCTACGATTGTCTGAACGAATGCTAACAATTTTATAAAATAACCTAAAGCGCCTCGGGTTCAGCGCCCGTTGACATCTAAGTTGTAAAGGAGCTTCTTCCAATTTTAAAGGAATTCACAAAGAACTGCTACGTCTTCGCAGATGAGAGCGTCTCTTTGGAAAAGCTTAATGTTGCTTATTCCAAATTCGCAATCTTTTAAAAGAAAACTTATTCCAGTGTATATTCTAGCAATCTGCCAGGGAAATCTCACTATGCAGATTGTTTAAACCTTAGGTTCTTCTGAGTACACAGACTTCTAAATATCGCCTAGGAAATCCAATTTTACAATATTTATATGGTATGTACATACATACATACTTCGTATCGATATTTATTTATTTCATTATTATTATTATTATTATTATTATTAATATTTTAGACTAATGAAATAAATTCTTAGACTAAAAGAAAGACATTGAGCACTAGCAACACGGGCCATCGGCTCTAATTTATAAAAATGTGCATTAGATATTGAGCCTAGTAGTTTTAATAAAGTAATATATTGAATTGATATTCTGCTCTGAAGCTGATTTTAGAATGTCCAACGGGTTAATCGTTCCAAATGCAATACTTCTAGCCAAGGAAAAGATAAGGCAATCGCAGAGAATGTGCTTTATAGTAAGAATTTATCCACAACTGCAGATTGGGAAGGAAGACTTCTTCAAGGTCCATTGGTGAGTTGCAATTGTATGCTCGCGAATTCTCGAAAATGTTTGGATCTTGATTTTCTCAACATTTTTTAGATATAAAGGTGGAATTAATTGAGGGTTAATAGAAGATTAGTGTTTACGATGGTATCGTAGATTTCCTTCTGTAATTTTCTCTTTAACTTTACCTCCATTATTTATTTTATTTTATGTATTTATTTATTTTTTTTACTTACACATGAAACTCAACCAAAATGAAACTCAACTCGAATTCACTTAGAAGTGAAGGTTATACTAATTACTATTAAAAGCCAGTATAAAGTTTATAAGGAGATGTAAAGAAAAGAGAAAAAAAAAAAAATAGTACGCAACCAATTAAATAAAAATTCATGTATAAATAAATAATAAAGAAAAAAAAAAAAGAGAAGAAAGCATGTACACAGCTAGCACAGAGAACACACCCACAATCCGTACAGATGCAAGTTGGAAGTGAGCCCCTAAACCATTGCAAATATACAAAAGCTGCAAAAGCTATACGTTGTCTGTAATGCGAAAGCGTCGTTAAAAATCTTGCAAGTTTTCGATGTTATCTTTAAAGCAGAGAGTCCTGACCTTGCAGATAAAATATGCCACACTCACGACCCTCGCAAGCCATTCATCATGATCTCCTAAATGGTGGAGATTGTGCAGCTCCTTGGAGGACACCTGTGAATGTTTCTTACTTAGACCGTTAAATACCTTGAAATTGTGCACGCGGTGCAGACACCAACGTACAGCCCTAAAGACATCTGCATGGTGAAGGTATCGAAAATAAAGGCATCGAAAATTAAAGTTTTACAAAATCAAATTCTGAACTTTCAAAGGCGTGTCACGTGCTTTACGGTATACCTGGCTTTTTCAATTTTCACTTCAGCTTGAGTGAGCACCGTAAGCCATTTTTGGTTCATTGCTAGATATCGCCCTAATTGGAGCAAACAACTACTTTGCTTAAAACCTACGTTGTTTCGAAACAACGGGTCGTTTAGTGTGAACGTTATCTATGACCGTTATGTCAGTCGGTTAATCATCTTTTCTTAAACAAAAAAGCAAGAATGCATTGTCCACGTTTTTTTAGTCCATGACTTTACTAAAGGAGCACAAGTGAAAACAAAAAGAGAACAGTTGAAATTCCACTGCATAGTTTAAGAAATTTTATTTATAAAGAGGTTTCCAGTAAATGACCACAGAGATGAAGTTATGTTTCACGTCCGATCGTTAGTCCGTTAGCCAAAGGCTGACTTGATAGTAAAGGTGAGTAATGCAAAAATTGCTGAATATTTTTCAATTTTAAAAATATTGATCACAATGGGTGTGACGTAAAGTCGGCCGCGTTTAATTTATCAGAATTATTGTAAATATCATCAAAATTAGTTAAGTTTTAAAAAAATTAAGTAGCACTCCAGCCACTGATACAAGCAATAATTATTTGTAATAAGGTTCACACTTCCATGCCTCTTAATTAACGCAAACATTCTTATCTTAGTTTATATTAGAAATAAATGTTTGTGGCTTTGTTAAGAGGATAATAAAATGAGATAAATCGAATTAAGTAAAATTGAGCAAAACTCAATGCATTTTATTTAATATTTTGCTTCTTTTTTTTTTTCAAAAAGAAACGGATAAATTTATCAAACAAGATATATATGGATGCATAATGCACATGCTAACCTCATTATGAGTTTATAGGTTCTCAAAACACCATTCGAGCCAACACTACCATCACTATAAGTATTGGCATCACCACCATCAAAAACAAGGAAAACGAACGAATATATTTTTGATTTACTTAAAATTCATGTAAAGTCGTGTGAAATGCGTTTAATAGCTAAAAGAAAACTATATACACGAACATGATGTTGCTGATGATGATAGTGATGCTGATACTCAGCTGCTATTGTTGGTAGATTTTTACCCAGCTACCATGCCGGCGCGGGTTACGTAACTGCATTTTATGCTTAAACTTGCAGAGTTTTGAATATCATGCACATGCATATACATAGACTTGTACATCAAAAATTCTATGCGTTTATACATTAGCAGCAGAACACATGAGACTGTCACGTACTGCTGCGGTATTTTCTACTTTACACAACCATACATACAAATACATACAAAAGCCTTAAAAAAAAAAGACAAAAAGCCGAACACGCTGTGTAACAAAAGTGAACAATGCACAAAAACAAAAAAAAAAAACGCCACATCTTTTTTGTATATATGGATGGTTTTCTATATTTTTTTTCTTCGCCACTATTTTTACTTATTTTTTTTTTTTCGTATATATATACATATATATATATATATATTCATATATATAGTACTTATTTCAAAAAGTTAACAAAGCAACATGTCTCTAGAGAGCTATGTGTGAAAATTATAAGCATTTTGAACTTACTCGTGTGCAAGCATATGTTAGCTTTCGTGAGCCTGTAGTGCTATAGTGTGCTATGTAAAAGAAGATAGAAAGACTGATGTGAAAACATCACATCATCAGACAAACTCAACAGAGCATCACGTAAGTCTTATCAACAATACATAAGAAAAAGTTTTGGTATACGTTTGGAGACTTGACAAAATAAAAAAAACAAAAATATTTAAAAAAAATTTCCCCTTTGTGACTTAACTTATTTTGTGTGTAATAAAGTTGATTACATCAAAACAAAAGCTAACAATAATAGACAAAGAAAGAAAGACAAACGAAAGAACTTCTCTTCTATTTGTCTGTAATTTATTTATCTTTAAATCCGCAACCTTAAGATGCGAACAAATGGATAAGATTTCCACACAACAACTGCCTGACCGGACCCACAATAATTCATATTTCGCAGCATGGATATGACAAAGGGAAAAGCATTTCGATAAGCAACCTAATATAATGCCAATCATTATTAAGCTAATCGTTGCATTCCATCCGTGAAAATGCCAGCATTCGATAAACCTTTTATTAAAGGATTAAATAAATAGTTTTCTTGTCCTTTTTCATTACAATACACAAAATAAACATGGTGAACATCTTGAAATCATAATACACTTCTAAGAGGGTTAAAAAATTTCCGGGAAGCGGATAATATATATGTATTTTTAATCAAGGTCAAATTTTGCTTGCAATTAGCTTGTCATGAATCTTACCGTTCCGTCTTATCGTTTGACAGTCGAGGGAAGAGTATTCTACATGGAAAGCTTATAGATTTTGTTTAGGATATTAAACGTCGCGATATGTCTCTTGACTAGCGCTGTGTCAGCGCTGGATTCATTGCAATAATTCGTATGCAAATATCTCGAGAGTAAAAAATCTCCCACAACAGAATTTTTCGTAAAGTAAATGTGGAGCATTTTAGGCTTCTACCTTTCATAGTTTGTGAGTAATTCGCAGTAACTCATAAATTTTTGTGTCGAAAAACGGAGTTGGGCTCAGTTGACGCTCCATTGCGGGTTTGTGGTCTAACGAATTTAGCCCATTTTCAATACCAATATGTTTAGGTAAAATAAAAAATAATGCGTTAGGTGACAACGGGTGAAACATGAATTCGTCATCACACTTCGGAGTCAAATCCACAGTCAGCCGAGTAACAGCAACCGACGAAAGGCGTCAAAAGTGACCAAAAAGTAGCAGCACTAAAAAAAATGTAATCTATAAAGTAACGGTCGGAATACCTTAAAATTTTGATATATTTTGACCGAAAATTGATGCTATCTAAAAATTATAGGGATTCGTCAAAGGCGATAATATCTATCTTATACTACAGACTTTTGACCGATGCATTATATTGAGTTTTACTTAAGATCAAACATCTTTCATTATGAACGATGGTCGTGCATTGTAATAAGTCCATCATGTCCTTATATCTGTCAGATGCTATAAACTTTCTTTTTCCTTACAAAGAAGATCATTTTATATTTCCGAAATTAGGTGATCCTCCTCGATCATTTTATATATCTCGCATAATGCTTTATAAGATACATTCCTTGTAAATCGAAATTTGTATACACCAGTGTATATAATATTTTAGGTCAAATTAAAAAGTCTCCGTGATTTTTTCCGCAGTTTCGGACTTCTTTTTGTAGCCCGATTTTTTCAAATGATTCCAAACTAGCACATGGTCGATTTTTATCTCTCTATTATTTCCTAACAGCTTGCCTGCCGATCTTGCTCCGCTAGTTGCAAAATTTCATTGACTTTTTCAGTGACTGTATGGTGGATCTTTGGCATCGAAATTTCCGGAATGCAATCGAGCAAAGCACCCCTGGGTCCTTCTTTTACTAACAGCATTCTTACCGAATACTTTACAAATGTTTTTTTTTTGCAATGTTTTTAGCTTTTTTATAGCAAAAAAAAAACATCACATAATATATTTCTTCAGATATTTCACTCATTTTCAAATCAATATAACTTTTTACACGAGCAAGGAATTAGAAAAATATTTTGACAAAAAATGTAAGCCTTAATGTAAGCACATATTTGCTTGAGACAATCAGATGAGTGTTGCCCAATATGTAAGCATCAACACCATTCCGCGTTAAAAACCGCGGAAAATTTTCAATATGATCCACTATATGGGCAGCTTCCATCACTCTAGAATGTCAAACGCTTGCTAAGAATGAATGTTCTAACAATAAAAATTTGTGATTATTTATTTCATTGTCACTGAGCTGAACAATTTTCATCCACTTTAACAGTGTACACATAACTAAAAACTTTATCGTGCTTTTGTTTTGTCATTTTCTGTATCCACTGGAGGCTATGGTTTCATCCCAAGTATACGCTTGGTTGTTATGAAAATTGTGCTTTTTTTTTAATACATACATGTTCCGCTTATAATTTCAAGCTAAGATGAACGCTTAGGTGGAGATAATAGCCCACCAAGATAGGCCACGTTTTTAAAGTTTGCGTCTTTGCTAAATTACTGTTTATCGTAAAAATAAATAAATAAATAAATATTGACCCTAAACGCACGAATGCCATCATAGTCGCGACATTATAAATAATCTAAGAAAAGCGAATGCCAGCATACAGACGGCATGTGGTGATATTTTAGGAAATTAGTTAGGTTGATAGAACGATTAAGGGGTGACTTTAGAACACCAAGGCAACCCCGACATCGGGCGTCGGGCTTACAAACAGAAACCAACTTGGACGGAAAATTTCATGTTATTCGTACAGGTACAAAAATAGAATGTTTGATCAGAGGAAGGCGGGGAACACGTAATTATTGCGATACTTGTATTAAAAAACCTGGTCTTCACATAGAGGACGGTTGGGAGAATCAAGAAAATGCGCTGTTTGACCGGAGGAAGGCGGGGAACACGTAGTCATTGCGATACTTGTACTAGGAAAGCAGGTCTTCATATAGGGGACTGTTGGGAGAAGCACCACACAAATCTATACATTACCTGCACGCATCAAATCGTTTATTTCAACTCCCATTATTTCTCTGAAATTTTCGCTTCAGTATCCTTTTGTATGGACATAACTGGTCATATGCTACCTATTATTACTGTAAGTTTATTTATTTATTTAATCTACTTATACAGGAACTCGACTAAAACAAATGACAGTCGAGTTCAAATGACTCTTAAAGTAAATCTTAAATTAATTATTATTAAAACTTACCATAAGTACAATAAAACAAATAAGAAGGAAAAAAGAAAAAAAGCATGTACACAATTAGCACAGAGCCACACCCACAACCGGTACATGAACAAATTGCAAAGCCATCGCAAACATGCGTAAGCTTGGCAACCGATAATAGTTAACAACAATTCATTTTCGAGTCATAATGACTTTTTAGAGATAAAGTTGGTTTAAATACGACATAGACAGATCACGTGTGTTAAGCAATGTGGCTTTAATGGACTTTAGAGAGTCCGATAATGAGAATAAATGATAGACGTCATTTAGGTTCTTGCAAACAACTCTGAGCGGGTTAAACAGCTCATAATTATATTTACATTGGCTAAGCCTAACCAAGGTAAAGTGCCTAGAGGAGCGGTTAGGAACATTGAAACTTATTTCGCCAAGTAATGAAGGCGAGTCAATAGCACCGTTTATTATTTTGATAACGAAGGAGACTCCAAGAACAAATCTACGTTTCTCAAGACACTGTACTGTAAGTTTAGATAAAATCCAATAAAGCGACACTCATTATGCACCTTTGGAACCCGGTCTGGAAATAAACCCGTTAATTTCTTAAAAATCCGTCGAACTACTGGTGGGTTAAATTTAAAAAAAAATATTAAAAAACAAGCATATATAAAACAAACTAAGTCTTTAAGTATAAATCACAAAATCAAAAAAACTAAATTATTGCAGTCAGGTGTCATGCACAGTTGCAGTACAAACACTGAAAGAATGCAAGGTTCAACTTGAGTTGTAACTATTTTCAGAGACTTAATATAACACCAGATTTTAGATAAATCTTGAAAAATGCTAAAGCCTACCAGAAAAACTTTGCTTCATTACTAAGCAAATTACTTATCATCGTCAAAATCGTCACAAATATATACCTATGTCTACAATAAATTAATTGTAAAAAATGAAAAAAGTTTTATTGCGGTCGTAACATTAAGGAATTCGATAGGCTTCGCCTTTTCACGAGCGTGAGCTTTTTATTTCATCCGTGCTGTGAAAAGAACTGAACGCTCTTGCTAATTATTTTAGGAAATGATCGCTAATCAAATTTCTAAAGAAAGTCAATTCAATTACAAAAACTTGTACACAGCTTAGCGTATTAACCCGGAATGTCCGGCTTTACGAACATTTTACATGGAACCATTTTTACAGAAACACGACAATTTAATGGGAAAATACTGTGAATCCCCGCAATCGCAAAAAGTAAAGAAAGAGAGCTGAAATTCAGCGCAGGGATTCCCTGGCCAATTAAAAATCCGTGACTGGTTAAAAAATGGCTACGATTCGTCCATAAAGCTGAAGAGACTGAAACAATCTTTTCATATAATCGTCTATAATTTTCGATCCCATGAAGATATTTCCAAAAATCTGTCCTCGGCATTTTGTCTAAGATCACCTTTAGATTCAGTTCAAAAATTACCCCGATTGGACAACTAGTACATCCATTGTTAACAATCAATTAAGTGAATTAGCGTTTAGTTCATTGAGTTCTTTTCGATATAATCAAAACTGCTATTCTCAATACCGATTATTGCAGATTATTGTGCAGAACCTTTTAAGAATAATTTCGATCAACACACGAGTAAAAAGAACTTCAACGATTGTTAAGTAAACAAAGACAAGCCACTTTCTATACTTTACACAATTTATGGCACAGATTATATTACAATTTGTGCGGATGTATGTACTTTCAAAAGCGACATGCATTTATTTGTTTGTGAGAGATGATGTTTAATAATTCGAAGGATCAAATGTCTAATAATTGTCAAAGCAAATAATTGACTTCAACCGGTCATCTAAGCACACTCAAAGCACACTCAAAGCCTTCTTTCTGTGCTTCGAACTATTTATTCACATCAAAAAAGATAGCCAGGCACATAACAATGTTGTTGAGATGTTCATGCAATAACCTCTGCATTCATATTGACACTAAGAACAAATGAATAAAGCAAAGAAAGAGATTTACTGTCGATTTTACGAACCCAGTTGAACGAATTTTTCCCAGATGAAACTGCGCAGCTTGTTTCATTGTGCCTTTAATCATACAGGAACACAGTCTTTAGTAGATTTTTCGTAGAATTAGATCATAGAATCGACATGGATTATGCCACAACTATCCATCCACCCATCCATGGAACACTTAAATGCAAAGTGCTTTCTTATCTTATACAAGCACATCATAGATCGTATAAACTACGTATAGTCTCGGCCAGCGGGAGATTTTAAGCTGTTTATGTGCGAAGAATACGCAAACCAAATCTGCGGTAAACAATTAAACCTGAATGCATATATTGCTAGACTTTGTTGATGTTTTGCAAAAACATAAACTCTTCGTTCTAGGTAAGCAAGTTCGTATATCCATTTTCGAAAACACTAATATTATTATAAATAACTTCCAGTTCATAGTGAAAATCGTTAAAATTCAAATCCTTCAAATTTCGTTATGATAATGATAAATATTTCAAATCGCTCTTCATATGAATGAATGCATGCAGTACAGCAGTGCTCTCATATATTATTTACTCTATAGCCGTAAGCTTTAAAAGACGCAATATTTTTCACTTTTCTCCTCAATATTACAATTTACGGCTTTTTATTACCACATATACAAGCGGATGCACATATGTACGCGTGTTATGTTATCTGCGTATGCCATATGTACTTAATGTCGTTTTCTTTGCAAATTCGTGTTAGTCTTGTTTCCGTTCAAACTGTCTGAAGTGTGAAGTGTACGCAAAAAAACTTTATATCCGTAATGCGTTTTTCTTTTCGCAAAAAAAAAAAAAAAAAACTTTTGACAGAAATGCGGAAATTACAATTTATACGCTTTATGTGGCAAAGTGTTGCACATACATACTTATTATTTTAGCACCACTTCTGAAAAAAGTTACTATGGTTTAGCATATATGGATAGACTCTGTCAGAATACATTAAAAAGTAGTAAGTGTTTAAAAAAATAATTTCTCTTTCATACGATAGACCATCGACCGCGTGCACATAACTTACCATAGATGATCCTTTGTTTCTTAAAACACCCGAGTCTTCTGAACATTAGAAATAATCTTTCGTCTTTTCATTTCCATATTCCAAAATACTTTAAATGGTTTGAAAATTTTCCAACTCCTTCTTCTCTGTTCTTTACATTGTCCACTATTAAAGAATACATTAGCCACACCTGGCTGGCCAAGAAGCAACCGCTCAGAAGCTGCACTCCGACTCAACGGCGGCTGTGTAGTAAACTCAACTCATATCGTCAGATCATCCAGTAAATCATTCTTTATCGTCGCCATAGCTATCCAAGATGGATTTATCTACAATTTTTTATCATAAACTCTTTTTTTTTTTGCTTATTCATAACACAGCCATTTGGAGTGGATACCAATTCTCTGAGTTCAAAGCGCATATTGATGACCTGTTGTAGATGTCTTTTTGGTTCGGTGAGTTGAGAGCGAAATAGCAAAAGTGAAGTTTTTTTAATGCTCCAACAGATGATGTCAGATAGCAATTAACAGGATCCGTCCTTCTTTCTGCCGTGCAGCATTTTCCATACCATTTTAAAGTTAGTGCTGCCATACTGACATGGACATTGCCGTATGGAGCATTCAACCTATCCTGTCATTTCCACTGAAACTTAGTTCAAATTTTTTCTGAACTGTACTTTTTCGAATACAATTTTCAGTTTAATAGAAGTTTTTACTTATAAGCTCGTGCATAAAACCGCAAATAAGGTAAACCGGTGTTTAGTTCAAATTTCCTCTCGCTGAGATCGCACAAATTGTCATTCAAACTGTATGCCCACTATTTTAAGATGACAAATATCCATAATTTCAAAGCGATTTCAATATCCAGTTCGAAATGTTTGCGCAGAATAGAAATTTGATAGACGCAAGGAAGTGCAATTGTTGTTAATCGGTGGCCTATAACCAAAATCACACCTTAGCGTATCTTTATTACTAAAACGGTTCGAAATAGCATTTTCAGTCACTTCGTGTGGTAGCCATTTTCCCTTCTCTTTGATCTTTCCAAACGCTTGTCAACGTCTAGAAACAGTGCATTCATCCATCAACTTCTAAGAAGTTCGGAAGTGTTTTGAAAGTTTGCGCTGGGTTTTCATCTAAAAAGTCCTACTTCGATTTTTTTTTTTTTAACCTTCAGACCATTCTTTATCATTGACACCAAAATCCCCACTTTTAAACCATT
>KK502832.1:71447-100952 GCA_000688735.1 Glossina austeni
TTATAAAAATTTAGGCAAAAGTATTAGACTTTGACATTTTGGGGGTAAAACCAGGTACTATGGCAATTTTCGTGAATTTTTCTCCTACAGTTTATAAGTAACGAGCAAAACGCCAATTGCGTGGTACTGTAGCTGTGTCGCCCGATCCATTTGGCCCATTTTCAATACCAGCCTGCGTGCAAGAACTTCCCATGTTTCTGTCAAATTTGTAGTAGGTTCATTTTTGCGGCCAGGAGAAGGTTAGCGCAGGCGGACAGACGGACATGCTTAAATCAATTCAGACTTTGATGATGTATATAGTTTGCAGGGTCTTTGAAGTTGCCTTCTGGGCGTTTCGACAAAATGACTATACCCCTCATCCTACGGTGATGGATATGAAAAGGGCGATCTATAGGTTGAACACAAAAACACAAGGCCATATGCGCCTTGCGCATACTTGAATCGACAACGAAAGTGACCCTTATAAGGCCCTCACGAACACCGTCCACCCTTGGAATGAAGTAGGGTGTATGCGCGATTACTAAGAAAGTGAGAGTAAAACTCGAATATGATGAGCTTTAAAACTAAAGTTTTGGAAATTAAACTACCGCTCTGAAAATAGAGGAACTGAGATATACGCAGAATTGATACGTTTTATCAAACTTGATCTTTTTACATATTTAATGAAAGTGAAGCTTGAAACGAAACTGAATAAAAAGTATATGGCGTTGAAATGCATTTAATGAATGCTATCAAAAGTTAACATTTTAATCGTTTCTATTATGCGATGCTCTGTTTTGCTGGGCTACTTACTGTACGAGTTTATGTACTATTTATATGGCAAATAAAAAAAAAAAACCACAAAAATACAAAGAAAAACGAAATGTAGCAGAAAAATTATTAACAGCAACAACAACAACAACAACAACAACAACAACCCTCATTATGAAGTGGCTACGGTTGGGTAATTAAAAAATAATTATTCATTTATATGGAAAGCACTCAACTGCACACACATACAATCAGCGCAGACTATGCATATAACAACGACAGCCACAAAATTTTTAATACGAGTTTAAACACATTTTTTTTTTTTTTTTTTTTTTTTTTTANGAGAAATTTTTTCGCAACCATTTGTTTTCGTTCTATGCAAAAATTTTCGCTTTTTTTTTCTTGCCTTTTTATTACATCTATGTAACCAGAACAACACGTTCAAATTTTTTTTGTTGCAAATGGTATGCGGCGGTATATGTGCACAGAAAATTGAAAACAATAAACGCTTGATGTATGTGCACACGAGGATGTATTTATACAGATATTTATGTATGTGTGCCTGCGTGTATGCGCGTGTATGCATGTATATGTGTGAAAATGATGTTTATAATATATTTCGTTTTGTATATCAGTAAAAATGTTTCCTCTATTCTTTTCATATCCTTTACTGATGCACACACAACATAAATAAATAAATATTGAAGGAGGGAATGAGTTTTTTACAGTCTATTAGTGAAAAACAAGTAAAAACGTAACAAGTAAAAAATTTGCATACACCTTAAGGCGACTCTTGGAGCTCCCTTAAATGTCGAATAATTTATCCAATTATTTTGCTAATTGTGAGAAAACATCAGTTAGCTCATCTCCCTCTCTCTCTCTCTCTCTCTCTCTCTCTCTCTATCTATCTATCTATCTCTCTCTGTCTCTCTCTCTCTTTCTCTTTCTCGCTGTAGTGTTTGTGTATGACTTTTAGAAAACTCTCTTAAATATTTGACCTAAATTTTTGGTGAGCACGTGCCATAAGTTATGTAACATTTATTTACTGTTATTTGTCGAAATTATAAATTTTGAAATGTGCAAAAGGGTTTTTTTTTATGGGAATTATCTGTGGGCATCTACCACTGATAGTAATCTTCTCCTCCCTTTTGTTCATCATCTTCGCAAGCGTAGTCAAGCTTGCACAGCGTTAAAGGAGCCGCATCTTCAAGCGTTTGTTTCAGATAAAATTCCATACTTAAAGTGATCTGTACACTTAAGTTAAAAGTAACTAATGAACATATGTGCCACGTTTACACGCTCCTGCGTCGATCACGGTCTCAGATACAACATTTATTGCAAAAAGAGTTTGCATTCTTCTTGCATTTCTTGCATTTCTTCATTGCCCCCTTCTAAACACGCTTCTATTAGGAATCTTCTATATTCAAAGCCTCGTCTAAAAACAATATCGAATACTTATCCGATTTAATAAATGAAACTTTCAAAATTGCATAGCTTTTGAAGGTAGTCACTTAGCTCGAAATAAAATTTCTCCTTATTGTGTACTTGTAAGCAAAATATTGCAGATCTTATTAACAGTAGTACACATTCGGCGATTGTGTGTATTATAATTTTCTTCTGGTTCAGGGTTTTATTAAAACTAACGTTATCTGCGTGAAGGCATGACATCGGTCTTTGAATGGCCAATTGTTATAGATATGAGGATACTTCATGTTAGCTTTGGGCAAATATGGAAATCGGTTCTAATAACACAACCGTCGACCGAAAATACAAGTGCCATCACTTAAAATTGTATATAGATAAAGGCTGTTATTCAACTTGTTACGCGGCTTGCATGCAAGTTGCACTCTAACACAAACTGGTTCCATACGTCCTGTTCTTGAAGTATGGGTCATTTAACAAACCGTTAAAAAGCGTTATTATCCTTTTTTGTAATTATCAGCCCAACCATGGAAGCTAAAATCTGCGCATTGTTTCGGTTTGCTCTCTTATAAGCATACGAGTTCAACTCTCCTAAAGGCAAACGCCTTCTGTTGTTAATACCAACTAATAGTTGTGAAATTCCGAACCAGATTAAAACTTTCTCTCTCTTATTGCTTTGGTACTTGTTACAATTCTTTTTTTTTTTATTAGAACTCGAGTGTTGCAGGGCAATGCAGATGTTTATAGTGATTCGAATCAATTCAGAAGGCAATTCAGACAATTGGCAGCATAAGGATAATATTAAGTGAGAATAAGTGAGAATAAGAAATTCGGAAATTTGGTCGAAGGCTTTTCTTTGCTTACCTGCCGCTATTTGACACATTTGCAAGTCTTATGAAACTAAAAGTGAACTCACGAGATAACTAAAAGAGAAAATCATATGGGGCTGGGCGTCCTTTTCATATGTGAATATAAGATTAATATTTATCAGCTTAATACAGAATAAACAAGGCTTAAGAATGTTACAAGAGTTTCAGAAACACAATAAACTCCCTGAACTAAGGAATTTGCTCAAAAAAAAAAAAAAAGAAGCAAACGAACAATTCTTTCTGATCTGATTTTCGTAATTTTGTATATAACTTTTTCGTTGGCACGGATTTAATTCGCATTTGATTGGAAGTACTCTGCAATCACGTTTGGACCTAATTGCAATCATTAAACTCTTACTATATATCTATACGATATATATTCGCGTTTGTTACAAACGAAAGGTTAAATTAATATGCCGTCATCTTTCGTGACGATGACGAATAACAAAAGTATTTAGGTGTTTGAATGTATGACTGAATTTATTTCATTTCATGAATTTTTAAACTCACTTTTATGCATGCAAAATATTTATGTACCGTACGTATGAGTGACGTGCAATTGAAATGTATTTATGACTACGAATTAATTTATAGAACGATATAAATTCGAATTTTATATTAATAAAATCTACAAACACAAGAGTTGAATAAAAAAAATAAGAAAAAATCCCGATATTCAACAGTTAAAATCGAGATTATTAAAATGTCCCTGAAGCGGCGGCACGTACAAATTTACAAATTGAAAATTTAGTTTTGAAAAAAGTAAATAGCACACGTTAATATTTCGTGTTAAACATTCGCTTTTTATCAATTCTTATATATTTCAATTAATTCGTATATAGCATTTAATATCTAATTTGCATGTAATTATTCCCTGCAATGATTTTCGAAAGGCTTTTATTGCGAAATATGCCCAAAAAATTTATGTGTTGCGGAATCTTTCAAAGGGAGATAGATATTAATAAACTATTCAAAACTATTCAAAAATCTCACTTACCCGCCTATGACCGAAAGCAATTAGTATTTGAATGATTAGGTGCGATGTGAATGCATTATAAAAATACATAGTGTCAAAAAAATACCAGGAATCGGTCATTCAGATATCGTGCCTAATCAGTGCTATCAACAGTTAACATAAGTTTGAAGACGAGCAAGCGTACGAATAGGGAGATTACTTACTACGGCTGTTTATAGTATCGCATCACAAATCACTTTTTTTATCCTAATCGATATCGCCTTTCTAAAAACGGCTTTAAAGCCGTTAATTACAAAACGCGAATTCCTGTTATGCAAACTTATTGCACCTACTACAGCTTCGAAATAATGTTTTCTAGAGAGCGTCGTGAAATTTTTTCGATAAAGTAAAATTGATGATACAATAAATAATTCATGTAGACGCCGCCTATTTTTCTTAACATGAATTTAATAAATATTTAGAAAGCTCCACCTTTGCAATTACTGGAACAACATTATGACCCTTAGCAGTATGGACCAGACTGTTTGAAACTAGCGGGTCCCAACAATGGCCATGAAAATATACATTGCAGCCTGGCATTGAAAGAAGTGTGTGCTAAAGGCTCTTCCAGCCAATGAAATCATTATTACGGAATGCTATCAAGAACTCGTATCGAGCATTCGAGAAAACTGTCGACAATATCACAAGTAACAAAACAGACCTATTTTTTTATACAACAACGCTCAGCCACACATTGCCATATCTCTTGCGAAACGGTTAGAAATGCAATGAATTGAAATGAGTTACTGCATCTGTCGTACTCAGCAAACTAGTTTTTTTTTTAATTTTTGGTTAGTCAGGTTGTAGCATATCTGAGCAACAATTATTCTTGTACGACGACTATAAACGCGTTAATTCATGAAAAACTAATAGCTCAGGTAATACCATCAATACATTTGTATTCTTCAATGTCCCTCGCTATGTTCGTTCGATATTTAAGAAATCTTCAAACTTTCTTCACAGATTGTAGATTAGGTCTTAGCTGCTTAACGTTTTCTTCGTCGCCGGAATCTTTTAACACATATATCGTATACTCTCCCATACTTATTTTACGCCATTCACAGTAAGGGTAAAGATAAGTTTGTACGGACATATAAGAAACACAGAAGGACTGCTTTTATTACATTAATCATTTCAGGATGTCAATCTAATCTCTGTCCAGGCATTTTCGTGTTCTACCGACAGAGACTGATACAGTGGCATGTTTCTGGCTAAGAGCAAATGCTATTGGCAGTAAATTGAATCGGACTATTTTGACGACCATTCGCCATTTAAAAGCTTATTTCGGCAAAGTCGTTATGCAAAAAAGAAATTTTTATTACGAGCATAATTTAGTTCGGTCCATTTTTTTGTGATCGTAATTCAAAAAAAATCAAAGTACTGCTAATGCTTTTTCCCACCTCTTAGGTGGAAACTTTTGAACTCCCTTTTCAAAAAATTGTCTCTCTGTCTTTTAAGGCTATTCCCACAAGAACCTGGATCGGAAGGAAAGCACCGTTCAAACGAACAATAAATCACCTGTTCATCAAGGATATGCCAAGACTATCCTTCGAATTAAAGAACAAGAATAAAGTCTACCGTAATTAGCACAGAACTAGAACTATTCCCAGCTGTAATAACCTATACAGTGTACGCTTTATTGTGATAATTTATGTAGTTGTGTATAACTTAAAGACAGCACTTTCCAATGATGAGCTCTTAGTTTTATTCCGCTTCATACAGTACTACTTACACTCTCTCTTAAAAAGTGAACTGAACAAAACTGAAGTCTTAAGATTTGCAATATTTTCCAAAGAATTGCTCAAAAATAAGATTTTGCCTTGGATTAGACGAAGTTAAAAAATTGGGACGGAATTACTTTCTTGATCGATCTCTCATATAAAGTGTTCTTACAAAAAAAATGTTCTTTAATTTGTAACATTTTATGATGAGAATTGACGGAAAACGTGACACGTAGCTTTTATCAGGAAAAGTAAACCTCTACCAGACAAAGAAGAGAGGTGAATGATTGGCGAGTTGGCCGAGCAGGGCATGTAACTGTCGATTTTGTTTGACGATCCCGTTTAAACAGTTTTTTCTTTTCACATCATGCATAAGGAAATTTCTATGTAATTGTTTAAAATGCAAATTATAAAAAAGTTTTCTGAATACGTTTGACATTTTTAAAAGTTTTTATTTTTCATTTCATTATTCATATCATTCTAATTTAATTTTGTGTATATGTATATATATTTACATGCATGTGTGTAGGTTTATGGAATTTTTATTAAACTACATATCTTTTTTTCTTACATTTAAACAGTCCTTCCAACTGTTCCAACTGTTAATTCCTTTATCTAACTTTAATTAATTTACATATTTATGTGTTTTTAAAAATATTGTTTTTTTCTTTTTTTTTTTGTTTTTTTTTTTTGTCCTCTTTTAACCGCAGACACGAGAAGAATCCATAAAAATTGTAATAAATTCTTAGCAAATTACTTATTTCATATGCAAAATCTTAATCAAATCTACTATGACCACACACAAGCCAACTAAGTAACCACCACTTTGCCAGTAATAGGAAGAGAAAAACCAACAACAATAACAACAACAACAACAACAACGAATACAAGTGCTGTAACATAACAAGGTGTGTATAAAATTGAAAACAAAAGCATGCAAAGAAAAGCTAGTGTGAAGAAAATTTTTAATTTTTCATAAATATTTCTGTTCATGCTTAACTCACTATATAGTTGAAACTTAAGTAAAAATCTTGGTTAGCATACAAAATTTTTAATGGAAACATATACCGAACACATAGACGCTAGCGTACAAGCACATGAACATATATTTTTAATATAAACTATATATAGATGATTGCTAGCATTACAGTTTATCTTTACGTATGGTTCATGTGCAGGCACTCTCGGGCATAGCATCGCATGCCATAGCATGGCATGGCGTGGTACTAAGAGTGAGAAGAGACTTGTCATAAGTGTTACTTTTTAACTCTTCAATGTTCGCACACTTTCTAGAGAGTGGTGGTGTGTCTAAGCACATATGTGTGCACTTATAGAGAGCAGTTGTAGTTGTTTTTGTTGTCGTTGTTTCTATTAGTGCTCGTATAATGTAGCTGTTGCCAAAGATAACTCTGTTTAAATTTTTACTTTGCTTTTCATCTTTCTTTTTTTCCCTTTTTTGTTTTCCTACGTCTCAGATCTGCTTACTTACATGCCTGTGTATGTTTTTACTAAAACTCTCATAAATTTTTCACACATTCTGCAATTTAAACAAAGTTCTTTTGTTGATTTTGTTTTCCTTTCTTTTGCCAGTTTTTAAATGCTTGTATCCTCTTCTAAACAACCAATGAACTGGATCTTCGGTTTAATGAAATACAACCTCAGACTGTTCATTTTTCTTCTTTTCCTAACTGTCTCTAGCTCTTTTTCTCTTCGTTTTGGTTAAGTTTTACTTTTCATTTTTTTTCTTCGTTGATAGTTAGAGAGGTGTGTGTGTGTGTGTATGTATGCGTATGGATACTAAATGACAATAAGACTTACAGGTAATACTTCATTCATTCATTCATTCATGCTAAAGTATATATACGTAAGTGTATGTGTGCATAGTTTTTCGGATAATTTCTTCTTTCTAAGTCACTTTTTTTGTGTTGTTATTTGCTATAGTTGCTGAGAAACAAGTTTTTGAAAAATGCAAACATATTTCAACAGATTAAGCATAATTCTTAAAAAAATGTCATAAAGACAGATAAAAAAAAAATTAAAAATAACAAAAACAATTTTTTAAACAAGCAAAAAAAATACAGTAGGCCGCGGCCCATTATTGAAAACCGTACAGTTGTTCGCAAAACGACTTTTCAAAATAAAGTCTTCCGTGGGAAGTGGTCGAAAAAGTGGTCCGATCCGAACCAAAATACGTCGGAGTGCTTCGCTACATTTCATTAAAATATTATATATGAAAAATTGTTAGGTGTTGAGGTTGAACACAAGAAAATTAGGTAGGGAGATGGACAAACATGCTTAGATCGATTGAGAGAGTGATTCTGAATCGCTGTAATAAAAGTTGGGTGTATGTGCAGCCTCGTACCTCGTACAAATGGCGTAGTGTATAAAAACGTTTATGGCTTTTCAAGTTGTATTTAAATGACATCTTCTCTAATTTTTATATATTAATTAATTAGCCCTTGTTTCAACGAACAGAAAATATGTGACGATTTTCACGAAAGCTTTTAAATTTTTTCACTATTTGCTTGATTGCATCCAATGCGCTTAGTGAGGATTCCATTACCCAACGGAGATCATATATAAGGTACGATGTAGATAAGCCTTACGCATAACATGATGCACACCTCGTTCCTTATGTCGACTTATTCTCTCTCTCTGCCTCTTCTTCGTTCGGGTGTTAGGTAGACATATACTATTATTTAATAACTATCTATAGTATGACCCAACGAATAGGACAAAGCCGTGACATGCACCGAGAGTTCGAAGTAACATCAGTTTTGGCAAACATAAGCGATAATTACAGCCAAAAATATATGTTTTTTAATTTAAAAAAAAAAATCTAAATAAATAAAAATAAAAAATATAAATAAAAAAATAAAAAAAAAATCTAAGTAAATGTGTAAAATTGAATAAAATATAATATGTTAGAAGTCACACTGCACGGTTTAGCTCACACTGTCCATCCATCTTTTGAAATTTTCCAAATTTTGTTTATAATGTTGTTGTAGGAATCGATTATTAATGCTCTCGTAAGTTGTAACCAGTCTCTAATTACTGAACTGTTTATCAAAACCCAAGCGGGCAAAATAACAGGCTTTTATAAGACCCCCCACTAGCAAATTCAAATATAATAAAAATCTTTAAAAGATCGTTAAAAGTGATAACTATTAGCACGATAAAGGTTGGGAAATAAAACGACCCATTTTATTCTATCTTCGAAGAGCACTATAAAAATAGTTGTATGTTGTTACGTGATGGTGAGGGTGTTACGTACAAAAAAAAGAAAAATGAAATGAAGTTTATTCCAAAAACATCGTATGTTTCCAGCTGAACAATAAAGTAGATGTATATATAAAAACCTAAAAATACGTTTTGTTACGTTTTCTACTTAAAAGCATTCATTTTTATGGAATTCGTTTCAGGCGGTCAATGACCGAAACAACCGCTAAAGTTTTTAAAGACAACTTTTATGGATTTAATTAATTACAGCAGGTCTCTACTGGGATATTTTGCTATACTTTTTGAATACTTTTCCACAATTCTTTTTTATAGGTAAAGAAAGCATAACATTTTAAACCTTCCTTAACGTTCTCAATAGGATTGAGGCCGGGAGAGTGACTTCGCCAAACCAACCAATCCAACCAATCCTTCCCTGAACCAAACTTTCTCCCAACTCGATGAATATTTCCGATCACTACTCTGCGGAAATTTTCTATATCAGTGGCTTATTTTCTTTGGCATATATCTACATATGTATCGCTCAATAAGTCCCCTGTCTGACACATACAGATCATCACTGTTGTCAGAACCCTATGATTTGTGGATGCTTCTCAAAATTTTATATCATTCTGACAATTATCTTACAATTTACAGCTGGGTTAATGACCTTACTTTCCTAATTTTCAAAATTCAATTGAAAAATTTGAATTTCTTCACGATTATGGTGACTCTTGTCTCTCGAGAAATGTAATTTGTGAGTGATTTGTTAACTTTAAACACAGTCGTGTAGACACCGATGATGATGAGCGTTCTGATCATTCGCATTCGGCAGTTGTTCCAGGAAGCCTAAAATAGAAAGTGTACAACATCATTTTGAACGATCAAAAAGTTAAATTGTGTGGGATAGCCGACGCGTTAAGGGTAACATAAGGTAGCATACTTTGTATTGTGAATCTGTTGACGACTCAAGGTACTGTTTGACGCTGTTCAGGGGAGATAAAAAGCTAGTTTTCACGCGATATGTGACAATGGAAGATGTGTAGGCTCGTTACTACACCGCGGACTCAAATCGCCAGTCGGCTTGGAGAATAGTAATTTAATCAAGCCATTCAAAGCGGTCAAAAAACAACGGTAACTTGTAAACTAATTGTCGACATATCATGACATTTCGAATTGTCGATCGGTTTATGAACTATATTACCATGTATGGGTTAGACCGTAGAATAATTAATATCAGACTTACTTACATTGTTATTCTTCTTATTTTGAAAAGAAATTCAATATTTTTAACACAGTTTTGAGATAATAATGTAAGAAAAAAAAAAAGTAATTGTAGATGCTTTGCTAATTACAGAAACGAGAAGCTTAGAGATTGACTTTGCTCTTCCAGACGACATGATGATGTCGAAATAGTGAGCTTTAAGAGTTCGAAGTAATTAAATTAATCTCACCATTCACTTTCATCAACTACATGCAAAGATTTTAGAGGCTTCGTTTAAAAAATCATTTGACGTACGCTTCAAAAAAATTTCGTAATCAAATAACTATTTTTCAACGTTGTTTACTTAGAATTTTAAATTGCGTTGGTATGAATGCTTTTCGAATACTCGGTCTTAACCATTTACCCAATGAAATGGGACATGACTGCGAACAAAATAACTTCATTCGATACATTTTTAACTCATTGCTGTGCATGCGAAATATTTGCAAACGGGACGTATGAGTGACGCGCAATTGATATGTATTTATGGCTATGAATTAATTTATAAAATTTTTTACATAAAATTAAATTGTTAATCAAATGTGTACATACATGCATGGAAAAAACACTATAGTGAGTCGCGACTTACCATTAAGTACCCTACTCTACCATATAGTTATTCATATAACATTTTTTCAAAATAAAGCGTTATATAGGAATTGATCGGAAGAGTGGTCCGAATCGAAACATTTGCAGTAGCGTTCGTCCTTGGACCAAAACATGTCAATTTGCGACGTGCAGGTTGAAGAAAAGAAAGCAAGATAGACGGACGGACAGATGGACAAACAAGCCAAGTCATTCTCAATCGATTCGTATAATAAAAAGACAGTTTACTTCAAGTTACAAGTGGTGTAAGGTACAAAAAGAAGAAATGTTATATGTAACAATTGTGGAATAGTGATCTCAGCAACATTCAGCGCCATTTTTGAATTAACAACATGCAACTGCTATTGCGGTGACATTGATTGGGATGACTGGTGTCAAGTGAAGACTACGAGGTTTTCAGACAAGTTCGTTGATTGGATGCTGAAAATGTATACAGAAGGTCATGATTTTTTAGAACAATACTCTTAGTAATTGTCTGGAAACATTAACAAGCACAATCGTTACGTCTACACTCCGAAAGCTCAAAAGACTTAACGAGAAAATGTCTTAAACCACATTGATTGGCGTGCTTTTCGAGCTGACATCCATTCATTTTCAAAATACTTTGCATTATGACTTTTTTAGTCTGAAATCAATGGCATGGAGATGGACGACATTTATTTCCAACAGGACGATATCACACCGTCGCACAACTTATGAATCCATGGCTCCGTTGCGTGTTTAATTTAAAACAACATTTTCTATTTAAGGACGTTAGGGAAAACAGAGTGAGAATTGATACTTGACTGCGTCGTGGTTGATTAACAGAGGGACGACAATAATAACAGGAATAATAAATAAAATATAACCAACGGAAATGAACTTGACAGGTAAACCACTAACCCTAGGCAACCATACAAAGAATACGAATATTCATCAACTTCGGACAGATAGACAGCACAACTTAGAAGATCAGTTAGCGATACTAGTTGCCATCATTGCCAGCCTCGCAATAGCGAATGTGGCTTCTCTACACTCCTATCTTCACTAGCCGACCAGCTGACGGATGTTAATGACGACAGTAAAAAATTGCATAAAAATATTCTGCTCGCAAAAAATTATAACCTCAGGTAATCATATCATCCGTGTTTTTGTAACCGCTCATTTCTGGATGTGAAATTAGAATTAACATAAATCTGCAATAAATTGAATTGTAAAAGCGAAAATGAATTTTGAATTCAGTTAAGCCATTGTCGGCGACACATTTGAGACAAGAAAAAAAAAAACTCAAAGACATTCGTTATTAGCACATATACAGAACACGAAGTGAGCTCAAGCTTTCTCATTTCTGCATAAACCTCACGCAGTTCTATATAACTTATGCTAAATGTCTGTCTTATGAATAAAACCAATCTTCTTCTTTTGTAAGTCAGCAAAGCAAAAACAGATGACTCGCACTGAGTATAACTCAATGGGATAAACGCAACAATAGTAGTCAAAAAAACATAAGCCATTTTGTCATTACGTTACGTATTGAAATGATTTGCGTTATGAATTCAAGATAAGTTTTTCATTTTTATTTTAACGTTTGTTTTCGAACGTAAAACTTGTTTTTTATATTCAGCACTAAAAAATTTGACAAAAGAGGAGATATTGAGGTTTCTATTTAACTGTTTAAAGACAAAAAAGAAAAAAGTTCCTCCTTTTAAAAGACATGATGACAAACGATGAACTAAAATAATTAACACTTCGAAATAAATTCATTTAAGACTCTAGTCTGACTCCATATAAGTTAAGTTACAGAGTGAAGGTCCTTCTAAAGGCTAACAAACCGGACTTTAATTGAAATCAATCAAAGCATAATCGCCAAGAAATATCTATTTGTTGTAGTTTGAACTAATTAGTGACCTTCGGAAGGATTCTGTTCATCTTTCGTTCCATAGTAATAAGAGCACAAGCTCATCCATCCGTACTTGCAATTAATGTTTTTACCAACAATCACATCGACAAAAATCAAACACAAAAACGACCTGAAGAATCGAAACACTCGTTCAGCATCTTCCTTCTTTAGCTAAATCTTCCTAACCTAACCACCATACCCTCATAAGAACTTACACTGTAGACAAAAGGTTATTTTGGCAAAGAAAATGGATTTTCCTATTATGGAAGGATTTGGTGCTAAGATAAATAATTTATTATTAGACACTTATCTACTGCACGGAATGACACAATATGTGATGCTCAGCTACTTCTAAGGTCCCAAAACAAAGAAAATTCTCATACTCTAGTCAACGTCGCCGCCTGTCTAAGAACTCATTATTTAATGTCTCCACAAAATATTCAGATAACCACATCCACCCCGATACTACCAGAAAGGATTTGCCCTGCAATCAGGGAAAAGCCATGCTCTTGATGTTCTGAGGGGTAGTGCAGCATAAGTGCTCAAGGCAATCCTCTTCAGATGACGTGACCCTCGATGACACCCAAAATTTTGAAGACTGTCTAGTTTTGGACATTATGGATTTTCCGTTCACGCCGCAAAGCTATTCATCAAACTACTACCTCTTCGCCAGAATCTTGACAGGATTGCACATCTGAATAAACAGGGACAGCAATGTAACCGCCTCCATAGCAGAGAAACGTTTTAGAAAATTTAGTTCTTTCTTGATTAGAAAAGAGGGACGTTTTCCGCTACATCCCCTTAAAGGCAATCCCAAAGAAAAATCCATCGGCTGGTTGCAGATAGTAAATCTTTGCCCCTTCTTTGCTGATGACTGTTCCTTTCTTACAACAAAAAAGTCAACAGTTACGTGTACTTTTATGCTCGCCATAGTTGCGGAACATAAGTTTTTCGTCAGTATCTGCTATGTAAGCCCACCCTAATGGCATCCAATACCACAGGATCTGATAAGCAGTAACTCACTTCCCAAGGAGTAAGACAATCGTCTGTTACTCCTAAGGTCCCAAATAAGAAAACTATTGCGAGCCAATTTTTGCCAGCTTAGTCAGCACCGAGATTTATCTAGTACCTCATTGTCAGACTTTGGGCAACCTGGCCCCCGTGGGCAGCCATAACTTCGTGACATGTCGTCCTTTGGACTTATGCCATGTCATATAGCTTTGGGTGTTACCATACTTTACGCAGCCGAAGCAACATTTGCCTTTGTTTTTTTCATCTTGCATACCATTTTTTTCGAGGAAATAGCGCTTCCGAAGACGTCATCAACCACCGCACACCCAACTGTACCCCAGCCCTCTATCACTTAGCAGTATCATCAAGATTTGCGTAGCTTCAATGGCCACCACGGTAGAGAGAAAACCGGATGGGAGAATAAAAATGTGCTTTTTTCTCCTTTTAAGCTTCCAAGAGAAACACCCATTGCCAAGTTATAGGTGATAAGCTTTCTTTGCCGACTAGCAGAGTAGCGTTAAGTAAATAAGAGTTTTAAAGCAAACAGCTATGGTTTATTGAGAGCACCAGGAAACGTGCACGGTGATGCTCCGAAAATGCTCATAGTTTTACTTTCCTAGTTATTGCGCAGCAAGAGATCATGCGGAAACGTTAAATATTTTACTAGCACATTTTACTTGTTTAATGACGCATAAATATAATGGAACTGCTGCCCTTTTATACACACAACAATATTCACTGGCTCGCATTAAGCAGCACTTGTAACGATCGTAAATTGGCGCGACGTAGTTTATGCATTTGCAATATCCGATTTGACACTCTAAGCTAACCACTAAACTTTGACAAAGTCAAACATCAAAGATAAAGAGGACAACACATCCTCGAAGAAACTAATTAGCACGAGACGTTCTTTTAACTTTTTTATATGTCTTGTAGGCTTTTCATATAAAATTGAAAGGCTCAGTTAAAAGTCCTTTGGTTTTTATAAGTTTTATATGCAATTTTTTGCTTTATTAGAAAAATTTAGCAAAAGTCGAAGATATTTATTTAAAGATGATTACATTCTTTCCCATATTGATTCCCCTTTTATTACTCAAAATTTTATATGCACTTGGATCTAAAAGCTCAATAACCTGCCCAGTGTATACAACATAATCTCTTGCTGTTTAACCCTTATATCGGTGCAATTAAATAACGGTTAACTTGTACTATACGCCCATTTTTATATACATCGTTGCTTGCTTACATCAAGAGTCGGTTAAACTCTCCTTAAATTGTCAATTAAACTTTGCCTCACTTCGGCCTTTCGAACACTTACTTCAACCTTGAACGTGCGGTTATCGTATTTTTCACAACTTTTTCTTTTTTTTCTTTTCAATCTCTTTCTTCGTCTCTCTTGAACACCTTTTCTTTGACAGTTTGAAAAATCGTAAGCAATAAAAGAAATCAATAGCCAACATATTGTAATTAAATGGTTGATTTTACAAAAGCATCAATAACTGAAAATTAACTCTCTATTGTAAGCAACGGAGTCTGTGCACGTTGTGAAGAGAATTTTAATTTCATATTTCATGCATCATGTACATGGTACTCTGACAGACATATATCAAGGTTTGGTATGAAACAGATAAGATAACCATTTACCTAGGTTTCTATTTAGGTGTTGTTGTGCATCATATATAAATGTAAACGTATTCTCGTTTACATGTATACACGTACATATATATAAAAAAGAAAAAAAAAAAAAATTGTAACATAAAGGTAAAGCACGGTTTTCTTACAGAATATACGGAACGAGTATACCGTACATGAAGTAAAATGTAATGGAGAACTTTATCATCTACGAGTTATATGTCTCTTTGTCTCTTTGCCTTCCTTCTCGCTTTGTCATCATTTTTCCCTCTCTTTCTCTAACTATTAATGCTTAAAAAGTTTTTGAGGTTGATACTAACACCCAAGTGTCAACTAGTTTTATAAAGAATTTTTCTACAAAAAAAAAAAAAAAAAAATACAAATTTATGTGTATTTGTATGTGTATCCAACAACTGAGACAAAGTACTTCTCTCATAGAGAAGTGCTATGGATGTGAGATGGCCTGTGTTCATGTTCAAAAACGTTTGTGTGTATCACGATGATAAAGTGCTTTGTCATAAAGTAAAATTGAGCTTTATAACACAAAACTGTATGCACGCGTTTGCTTATATATGTGTGTGTGTGTGTGTGTGTGAGTCTGAAAAATAAAATTGCAGTGTTTTTGTAAAGAAAAAAAATTACTTTTAGCTTGAGTTTGAATAATAAGAAAAAAGAGAAATGAAAAGAAATGACAGACACATTTTAGCGAATCTTGGATGCTCACCTTTAAATAAATGCAAGAGTATTATTCACTTTTGTTAACGGTGGGCGTGCCAATCCGAGATATTGTTAAAATTAAGATCTGCATCTGCTTTAGCAATCATCGAATTATAAAAGTCGTTTTAGTGTCACTGCAGTATTTTCGCGTTTATCGGCAAATCGAATTTCAAACCCTAAAAATGAAAGTGGGAATGAAATCATGTTGATATCTTTTGATGTTACGTACAAATGCATTTATATAAATATATGTAAAAAATAAATAAAATGCTTTTTTACAGTCTATAAACTAAAATTGTGCATACACTTTTTATTGGGTTCATAAACCTTTACATCGTAAAAGCTTACATCATTTTATACATCTAACTATATTAAATTGAGCAAAGGCAGTAAAATGACATTGCATTCAGGGAATGGATGCAACACAAACATTCAACATACTGGTAAGTTTATACTCAATTACTCATACAAATCTCATAACTATTCACTTTCAGTTTGACACCAGCCACAGAAGAACGATATGCAGTTATTAGGTAGCAATTTTCGAAAGACTTTTATGTCAGGAACGGAATTAGAGATTGAAAGGAGTAAAAAACTTTATCAGCTCAACCTTAGCGTACATAAAACAAAACGAACTTTACGAATGAGTGAAGTAATTATACTAAGATATTAAATACGATAACTAAGATTAGGTGAGCTATACGATGCCAAACGTACAGACAAGAGCACATTACAGCATAATATGGCAACCAACTTTGCTGGAGAATTCTTCCATTAGTGAAACAAGCCAATGGCATCCAAAACCTTAAGTCGCCGTAATGTACAAACGACCCACGCACTTAATGGGTCACAAAGGCTATTCAAAGCCAACCGAACTATTAATGGGGCACAACTTTTATTGGTTAAGGCAAGTTATCGGCAATATGCCAAAAGAGGTGACTTTTCAATATAATAAGAACGGGTTACATTATTGCAAAACTCATCCGAGAAGCGTGAAAGTCATAGAACTGTTCTTTGCCACTCTTCATATATTATTCTCCCTAACTATCACTTGTTTCGAACAATACTAGCCTTCACCATTAATGTGAATGGATTCAATGCGTTGAGAGCTTTTTGAGCTTCGAGTAACAGGACCTGTTTTATATCCCGTCATGATTTAACAAAGCTGTCCTACGAAATAAGCAGAGAAGTCTTTTGTTTTTTTGGCAAATAACTCGGCCTATCCGAAGCTCGAAAAATTTTAATGATTAATACTCGTTTGAAGTCAAACAATGCACATTCGCGAAAAAAGCAAATGTGTAGATTTATACTAAAAGAGAGAAAATATGTCGTCAGAGAAGTCATTGACAGACCTGTCTTTTCATTTTTATTGAAAATGTGCTAAGCATTGCGCAAAGAAGTAAGCTTTGTGAAGGAACTTTTCTTGTGAATTTTTCATTTTATTTACCAGTCGACACATGATGCCAATTGATTATACCGCGTCAAGAAAAAGTGACTTTGCCTATGCTAACCGGGAAAAATTAAAACAAAATTTTTTTTCTTTTGAAATTTTCGTCAGTTTTCCGCTTTACATTTTTTTTCCACTTTGTCGTCCGTAATTTTTATTTCCGAAAAGATCAATATAACCCGGTATAGATGTGCTTGAAAATATACTTTTATTTGAAGAAGAAGGATATGGCGGAGTGTATTATGAGGTAACATTACACCGTTGAAAAGCTCAAAGAGAAAAATCGACACAACCTTTGCTGACATTTAACAGCAATAGTGTCAAAAAGTCAAAAAGGTATCAATATGTAAAGTCTTCCTCTTCCTTTCACGAAATCCAACCCTGGGGGATACCTTATAGAAGAACTCCATACATCATTACTTTCCAATAAAGCAAACATACTGCAAAGTAACCGTTTTTTAACTAATTTTTTTTTACATCTAAATTTTATTTTGATTTTGTATCTTTTGATTGTTGTAGGCATACATTTTTTATCTGAAAGATTCAGATACGCAAAAGCACAGTTTAAAGAATTTAATCTCTTCTACAATTTCTTTTCGTTGACTGTATTTACGACTGAGCTCGAGGTAATCCTCGACAGACTTTTACAATTAGACTCGACTTCATTGTCGTTAACAAAAGGCGCTGCTTTACTTATCACACATTCTCCATATCCGTAGGTATCTTAACGCTTTACATTGCATAATCTTTATAACAATTTCTGATCCTTCGGTCAATAATTCCCGGGACGAACACATAAATGTGATCTCTAATAAAAAAAATTCATATTATTTTCAAAAGGCGGCAGTCCTCAAACGGCGCTTATTGAAATTTCAAGCAATTTCAATTATTTATTTGGAAGGTTATAGTGATTTTAGTGACGCAACCGTTGTCTTGAAAACAATGAAAAAATCGGAATTTCGCATTAAGCATAGCTTTTTGATGCCAAGCGTTAGCTTGACATGGAACTCTTCTTCGCCGAGGACAACAATTTGTTGGTAGCTTTCTGATTTGAAGCCAGATCATACGGAGGTCCATAGCATTGGACACAATGGACACCCAGAAGGGGTGTTTGCATCAAAAAACTGATTCCCAGATCTGGCTCCCAATTGCTACGACCAGTTTGCAAATATCAAAAATCTGTTGCGGAGTAAAAGATTTAAATCCGTTCGTTGTAGAAACTAAGGGGAATGCTGAAGTTCTTGATAAAGCGTTCTGCAAAAAGAGCATCTAAACATTGGAGAAGCGTTAAGCTGATTGCGTAGCTCGTAACTAAAGTCTAGTTTTACAAAAAAAGAAAACATTTTATAATTTTGTTACTTTGTCGCGAGATTTAATGACTTGGTCTTTAAGTGTAAGGGACTTTATATTTCATTTGCATTTATTGCTCCTGCCTGTGAACTTGTGGTGTTTAAGTGTTCGTTCTCTCATTGCAATTTTTCTTGCAATTTCTATCAATTTTGTTTTGATTGAGATTAAAAAAATGCGATTAATACACAATTTCGATTTTAGTTCTTTTACGAGACATCGTTTATCAGCTTTTAAATTAATGCAAATTAAAACCGGCTTTTTCTTATATCATGGCTCTATAATAGAGAATAATAAAAAAAAAATATATATATATATATATAAAGCTCAGGGCGATCATAACTTATGCATTCTCGATAAAGCTTGTGACATATTATTACGTATTATTGTCACGTAACCGAAGTGTGAGTTACACTATAACGATTATAGATCTCACATGCATTGCTTTCTCTTACAACCATAACCAAGCCACGTACATTTATTCATGTAGAAAAGCATAGAAATGCAAAAAAACAAGAAAAATAATTCTTTTTAAAATTCATATAAAATCGTGAAAAGTGTCTAAATATCGTATGCGCCATATATTGATATATATGTGCATATATGCATTTGTATACATATTTATAATTCTTGTGGAGGTGTATTCGTTACGTTCATGTCTTTATCACGTAATGACGCAGTCGATATGAGTAAATTTGCAATGCAGTCAATTTGATTTCATAGTTAAAGCTTTAAACACATCCAAGGACGAAAGAATTTTCTAAGTTATAAAAAAAATAAATATATTTTCTGAAGTGTTTCGTTTTCTGTCTTTCAAATTTACGCCTGCATTTTATAAAAAGTCTTCAATTTTTTTTTTTTTTTTCTATTAATAGAACCAATCATTCAAAGGATGTCCCGCATACGCATAACGCCGTGACGATTAAAAAGAATTGAGGTAAGAGAAACAGATAAGTAGGCCGCAGCCTAATGGGCGTGTGTACAATTGGTAAGTGTTATGCCTTTACCGACTTGGGCCTTTATTTCAAAACGGTTTGCTAAGTAACTAATAATCAATTGACTCTTCTTCTTGACTGAAGAATTTCTCGTACTTCAAGCAAACTAAACTAGAGGCCACTTTTCTTACACAATGACACTCTTTCGGTACTTAAAATAAAACAGGAATGGATAGAGCAGTGTAAGACCAAAACCTCAAATGTTGATAACACCAATAACTCAAAAGTTTATTGGTAAAAATGCAAGCATAAAATGATTGATTTAATTAAGTTAATTAAAAAAGGATTATCCGATTTAATAATCTTCGAAGATTTACGACCATCCACTTTTGATTGATGCTTACTATTTCTTTGCTTGTCAGCTGCCCCGTAATGCCGTTCCGCTCTTTTACTTTTTTTATTCCTTTTTCGAGAGTACTTCTGTTCTTCTACAGAGCTTAATATTTGGATACATGCCATACAATATTAAATACGTTAATTCAAAGCTCCACCTTCTCTCTCTGTAGTACTTGCAGTGCACAGCTTGCAGTTGTACTGGTGCATCGAAGCTTGCACGGAATAAATATTTTTCCTCTCCCCTCTTTGGTAATTCCCACCAGACATAGCGCCTTCCGATTACCACTTGTTCAGATAGGTACAGTAGAGCTTAACTGAAACGCGAAATGGGTCGACGATTGGATCGCTGTTAATCCAATACCGTTCTTCCAACGCGATATTACCATGTTGCCGAAAAGATGAAGAAAATTTGTAGGAAATGATGGAAAATATTTCGATTACCAATTTTTCCCAATCAATGCCTTTTTCAGTTCAAAAAATGATCAAAATACATGCAAACACGTAATGACTAGTTACTCAGTCAAGAAATCATTTCAATATCTTGCGGAAAAAATTAAAATTTGTTTTGCACAGAAACGCTAGTAACGTCTTAGCCGTTTTATCGTAGGTTTCTGTACTGGAAGGATTCCTAGATGCAAACTTTTTTCTTATGCCCCTTGGAACAAACCCATTGCGTGATAAGGTTCCGTACCTTGATTACTGTTAGAAGAAAGCTTATGTAATTAGTTCTGTTTTTTCTTTTTTGGGAAGTTAGATAAACATCTGAACGTGAAGAAACTGAATGTTTAAACAGCCCCCCCCCCCTCCCCATAATCAAGCAGAATATTAAATCGAGATCTTTTTTAATAGAAAGCCTGCTTAAGGTTGACATAAAGGAAGATGAGAGCAGCATTTAATATCATGTAATAATGCTAGAAGTAAAGTTTGGCGTTCACTTAAGAAAATCGATGCTTTAGTTTTATTTGTTTTATTGTTTTAAACGAATTTATATCATTCATTTTTAGTTAACTTTTATTTTATCACTTTTTGTGGAAACGAATCTTTTCAAGCATCTTTTACAAACAATTTTTTTACAATTTCTTTTATTGCGATAGTCTTTAATTTTCTATCTGCCTCTTGTTGTTGCTGTTGTTGTTGTAGTTGATTATACGGTTGTTTCACAGAAAATTTATTTAAAATTAGAGAACTTTTCTCATCCAATACCATTACCACTGACAACTTTACTCAACAATTCGACGCTTTAACCAGATTATCAAAGTAAATCTTTTCTCTAACGAGCTTGGTTACGTGGTGGGATAAGAGAAACGCAAATACAAAAGCAAACACTTTGACGATTTCTTTGCAAAATTTTTAGGTATTTTTTCAATTTCTTTGTACTTCTTATCTATTTGAGAAAAAATTTCTTAAGAAGTTCTTAACTGTCAGATGTATGTAAAGTCTTATGTAAATGGAGAACTTAATCCGTTATCTAGAACAAGAAATGCACAAAAAATAAAAATGAGACGGAAAGAATATTGAAGACTTGAAAACTAACGGAAATAAAGAGAAACTAAGTAAGAAAATTATATTAAGCTTTGGTCGAATCTTTTATACCCATCACCTCCACCTATAGCAAAATAGAACCTGCATATATTTATTATTGCACCTTACGGGTGTTGAGCAAAATATTGCTTTTTTTGCTTTAGATATAACAGTAATGGTCTCACTTAATTTTTGTACTAGAGACGTATCGTCTTGCCAACGTGGCTCATTTTCAACACAAATCCACAAGCAACAATTTCCAATGTTTTGCCACATTTGTAGTTGATGCCTTTACTTTTGCCACCAGGAGAACGCACGGTACAGCCAGACAGACAGGCAGAGGGACCGAGAAACGTTTTTTAAACTGATTAGGAATTTGATGCTGATCAAAAATATATATACTTTATGGAATATTTGAAGACTGCTTCAAGATGTTGCAAACGTTTTAACAAAATGAATATGCTCCCATTCTTCGTGTATGAAAAGTAACTTTATTTTTATTGAAATAAATATTAGATGAGACCGGTAATCAAAATGCGCTTTATATAACGTAAACAAATAAACCATTTTATTGTTATTAAAAGTTATCCCCAAAACAACCGATATTCAACAACCGTAATTTCTTGGATTTCTTCGATTTTATGTTAAACTTAGAGAGAGTGGAATTTTTTTTCACTTCTTTGATAAAAGTGTTTGTTTATAAATATTATAACATGTTTAATTATTCATTAAGTTTCACTTTCTTTCTTTTTTTTTGTTTGTCATTGTTATCTTAGAAGACGGCATAGGTGCAGCAGAACTGTGCGCGCAATTTGCGATTACTTTACGAGTTCGTGCCAGCAGACAATGTTTGAAGAAATCGTGTCTTGCCTGTAATTTCATATGCTGATGCGGCCTCCCGTCCGCATCACGGACGCTGTTAACCAGTAATTCGTCTTTATGTTATTATAGCTGATGATTACTAATAGGTTTTTTTCTCTATTGGCTTTCCAATATCTGAAAGGGATCTGTGTCTCTTTGCCCTATAAAGTTTAATAGTGAGCTTTCATCCGACATCCAACATTTAGGTTTCATTTTCTCTGATCTATTTTCAAATTTAAGCAAATAACTGCCGATTATTTTAGTTGTTTCGTATATTACACGCCCATGCATTGCTTTATTTAGCATTACTTCGTGCCTATGTCTTTCTAAAGACTAGATAATTTTTCTGTCTCTTGTTGATAAGGCAGGCCATTGGAGCAGCTTCAAGTGTTTTAACATTCCATTTGTTTGCTTTTTTAAGAGCTCTACAAAGGTCGTCTACTCTGGCATTTGCAAGATTATTCTCCACAATGTTTTTAGCGCTTACGATGCATTAGTAACTACCACAGCTAAAATTGGGTCGCCTTCCTTTCATCACTGTTCTAAGATGGTTCTATGGCAGATTAAAACACGCCGACTTTTATTGCTTAGATTTTAAAGTTTATTTAAAGATTTCGAGCATTTATCTAAAGTACTTGATGGGCTATTTTGCATCCCATTATCTCTGCACATGGGCTTATGTTCTTTTATGGCTCTGCGTCCTCTTACCCTCTATTGCCATCCTTTAATCTGTTGCACAGTGCGTACTTACTTGATTTGATCATCTTTAAATATTATCCGCGCTTCTGTTTTTAGGCTCAAAGTGCGTAACATTTGTCGCTTGTTATGCTCTACACTGGTGGTACAAAGGTATATTAACTTTGTGCGAATGGATGCCATACACAGGAGGACTTGCGATTACGTCAATCTTGTTAGCTTTTTTTCAACCTACATGTCGCAATTTTTAAGATATTGTGATGAACACACCGATAGGTTTTGACACAAAGACGACCGACCGCCTTTGAAAATGGTTCGGATCGGGCAACTTTCTCGTCTATTTCATATGCAACACCTTATTTTGAAAAGTCGTTAGATGAGTAACTGTATTAAGGGAAGCAATGCAGGGTACTTAACTGTGGGCCGTTTCCGTCCACAGCATTTTCTCTTGTTCTTTATTAGTTTTTTATCAAAAGAATTAAGAAAAATCGAAAACAGATATTTTTAATTAAGCAGCTTACGTAACCAACTTTAGCAACTGCAAACTTTTTTCTTGTCCAATTAAACATCTTCGATTGAATCTCAATTAGTATTTTGTCCACTGTTTGATGTCCATGTTCTGCACATAGGACAACAATTAGCTGTTCATTTATTGCCCTCGATTGAATCGAGCTCCTAAGCCCCTCGATTTCGTTCACCTCTGACCGAAGTAAAAGTTTTCGTCCTATCATCTTTCGCTCAACGTTTGCTTCGGTCCACTTTATCACCACTAGTACTAAACAAAACGGAGCCTTAAACATACATTTCTACAGCCTACATCACTTGTGTGCAAGGATATATTAATTTTGTGCGGATGTATGCAACACTCCCAAGAATTAGGGATAACACTATCTTTTATTATACTGGTCGATGTAGAATCACTTTCTGATTCGAAGTAAGCTTGTACATCCGTCTATCTGTCTTGTTTTCTTATGTGCAACCGAAAGATCGCAACATTTGAGATGCTTTCATGAAATTTGTCCCAAGGATAAACGCTATTGAAAATGATTCAAAACTATTTTTTTGAGCGCTCCCCTTATAAAGCTTTATTTTAATAAGTCATTACATATCTATGGGCGGGCCGTGCCCCTCGACATTGTTTTTGCCATCTCTTTACTACCTTCGTTCAAATTTTGTTAACCCAATTCTTTGTTCGCTTCTTAAGTGATAGACACCTCTTAAATATTAAATACCAATGGAGTTTAGGAGTAGATATTAAATACCAATAGAGTTTAGTAGTGGATAACCTAAATTTCATCGAGCTCACAAGCATATGCCGACACCAATCGCATGGAGTGCTCAAAATGGCATTTTTGACATTCATTACCGTTGTCGTTAATATGAAGAAATCTGCTGCCGAAGCCTACCAAACACAGTCAGAAGCTAATGGCCATGCTCCTCCATCTTATCCCATTTACCGGTTTTAGTTTCAACGGTTTCAAAAGTGGTGACACGAATTGAATGAAAATGCCTTTTTTTGACCGCCTGTTGCAGGAGTTGTCAAGGATGCACGGTTGCAGTTCGAATGGGAATTTCCGTCACGCCCACCGTACTCGCCAGACATGGCGGCTTCTGATTACCGCTTGTTCAAATCGACGCAACGTAGCTTGGCTGGCACCCAGCTTCCCAAGTTTGAAGAACTGCGAAAATGGGTCGATGATTGGATCGCTGCCTAACCAATATAAGTTCTCCCAAAACGATGTCGTCATGTTGCCACGAATACGGTAAAATACATAATACATAGCAGTCTCCTGCTTTGACCAATCAAAGCAGTAAGACTTTGACTTTGAAGTCACGCCTATCACGCATTTTCCTACCGCAGCACCAATCATCAATTTTCTAAATGCATCATAGCTTTTTACCCCAAGCTCTAGAAATATTATTCTCTTCGCAATACTGTTGTGCCTTTGCCACAAGGCAGAAGATCTTCTTTTTATAAACTTTGATTTAATGCTTTAAACACACCCAACCACTTGAAACACAGAAAAAAAAAACTTATATTAATTTTAATTGATTTTCATTTTAATCATTTTTCTTCCTTTTGCTTTTTATTAACAAAATTCAAGAGAAAAACATTTAACAAAATTAAAATGCATTGCTGATGTCTGATGTGCTTGCTGCCACTGTTGTTGTATTGCGAACGTGTTTAAACATGGCTAAATGAGGAAAATAAACGAAACAAGTGGTAAAGGTGGTAAAAGTATTGCGGGAATGTTTATGCATTAAAAAAACCCAATGAAACCACTGGAAAACAAACAAAAAACTTAATTAAAATTTACTTAATACTGCAGTCAGGAGTAACAACAACAACAATAATAACAACAACAATAACAACAACAACAACAACAACAACATATAACAATTGTAATAGTAAATGTTGTAGAATTTCAAAGAAATGTAAAACCACCTTCAACACCTTAGTGTAGATTTTTCTGTTATATAAGAAAAGCGAATACTACGACCGAGAGCGAATATTAAATGCACACTAACTAAAATAAAAAAGTTTTCTATTAATTGTAGGCACCGCAAAAGAGTAAATAGAAAAATTTTGATATACACTACAATGTTTCTTCACTATTCACTGCGTTCTCTTCTCCTAAATTACGTTGTTGTCTATCCCGATGTACTTTCCTATTACGTACCAATACTATTGTGAGCAAGAGTGTCAGAAAGAGGGAGAGAGGAGAGGGAAAAAATGGAAATGTATTTTTTTCTTTTTAACGCAATCAGCATAATTTTCAGGATGCCAAGTCAACAGCTCTCTTACCCCCATCACATAACGACTAGAGGAATCGTATTCAAGGACAAGTTTCATGTCGAACAAGTCGCAAGTCGAACTCCCGCTGAGCAAAAACTGAGTACCTTTTTTTTTTCTTAAATAGATTTTAAATAGCAAACGACTTCAAGAGTCGCAGTCTATCAGACACATTTTAGCGACATTCGCGATTCGCATTTACACGTGTCACAAATGGAATAAAAAAAAGTTTATCTTATGATTTGACGAGGAGTAACTTTATTATGTTTAAATAATACACGTACTAACACTTAAATAAACTGCAACACAATAAAAGCAAAAAGAAACATAAATAGGAAATAAAAAACAGAATTATTTTTCCGATGGTGGAAATATAATCCAATGCTTATCCCTTTCATGCAAACGATTTACTTATTAACCTAATTCAGATCGCTGTATATCTATATGTCTTGCAATACCGCTTATTCGTTCGATTCCTTTAAAATCAGCATCATATGCAAGATGCATATGAGAATAAAGAGCATTTTGTTTTAAACACTTTTTAACCACGATCTACTCGCACATAGAGTGAATGGAAAGTTGAAACATTTTTCAGCATTTGGTGGGCAAATTATAAAGTGAAAAGCATCAGACAACTTCGAATCGTAAAAGTTTTTATAGCTTAGTATATACTGGCCAGAAAGTATATATAATTCCGGATCACATACTGTCTTTGAACTTTCTGTTGTACTTGAAAAAGTGGGGCAATCAAATAAAAATTATAAGAAATAAAAAATTCTCTCGTTTAGCCGAGGATGAACTCGGCAGTCTTCCCAAGTGCTTTAGGGTAACTTATAAGTGATTATATCCTATGTAAAATTAAACTAAAGCTTCTTCCTTTAGATTACCAACGCGTATATCTTTGATTACATTAGTAACATTTTGTCTTTTGGCCTACTTTGATTTCATTTCTTTTGTTAGAACGAAAAGCCAAGGTTTACAATAATATTCAGACAAACAAAAAATATTTTTTTTTAATAACACGTACAATTTCCTATATACTTCTGTTTACTTTATTACAAGAATTTGTGAATGTATTCTAAATTTCTTTAGGTTTAACCTTCTAACTTGTTCATTAAATAGTCAGGTGCTTTGATCTCGTCGTAAGGTTGCAGTTTCGTTATCAATACTAACGGTACGAATTCTTTTCGCAGAGCGACTAACTCTAACTCGCAAAGTTGGGTCAAGAGGCATTTAATAGTTGATCGTCATTTTCTTTCATAACAATCGGCCGCTTGGTCAACGCAGTCATCCATTTTGCGATTTCATGCGATATCAGCTAATTCAAATTTGAATGAGATTTACTCGCGATAAGCACAAGACGCTATGTTGTACTTTGTTGTAGACATTGCAACTTTTCTATCACATATCAAATGCTTGGGTGCAATATCAAAATAATGGAAAGCTGTGGTCTTTACAAATTCTAAATTATATATAACTTTTTTCCTAAATGATGATTCTCTGCCGTATTCGGGTCACAATGGGCCACCGCGCCGTCGAGTATAGAAGAGTCACAATTGCAAAATCGACATTTGCGGATTCTTGCACTTGGTCGTACCTACAGTGAATAGCTCAGTCGGTGAAGGTATAAAGCTTAGCGGTTAGTGGCTGCAGCCACTTTCTATCTTTTTCTTTCTTTCCCCATCTATAGAAGACCTCCCCGAAATATTGGGCATATTAAAAGAAAAAAACTTACAGCTTACCCTACACTATCTCAATAAGATATCTTATTAACTTAGTAACTTTTCTTAAAAGGTTTTAGCCAATCCATAAATGATCTGGTTTATGTCTATATGCCTGGAAAAGTAATAAAAGCCAAACCTGAAGACAACTAAAAAAAGGTTTAAATTTTTTTATTTAAAGTAAGTAAGACTTTAGGAAATTTTAATTAGAAATGATATATGATCAGCTCATTAAACTTTTGCGCTTCCAAATTTTTTTTTGTCGACTCCCTAATCAATTTGCAAGAAAGGCATAAGAAGTGGTCGTATTATAGGTATTCGAAATACGACGTATCTAGTACTTGAAAGAAAACGAAAGCCCTTTAATAATTTTAAATAATATAATGTCGAGTATAGCTCGAAATAGGAGTTGTTGTACGAAATAGAGTGTCCATATAATACACGATATAGCAGTGGAAGGTTTCTATTAGAATTGTCCGAAAGGATCATCATCAATTAACTAATACTTAGGCAAGAGCTATATTAAGGTCAAAACTTTATTTCAGCAAAAAAAAAAAAAGAAATAAAACATAGCTTTACCCTGTCCACCAGTATTCGTATTGAAATACGTTTGTAAGTAAAGTTTGAAATACTTGTTAAAATTAATATTGCATTGAAAACTTTAAAGCTTTCAAAGATTTTTTATTTTATTGTGTGTGTATGCAATTGTTCTTTTATTAAAATATTTTTAATTAACAAAGGTATTAAGTGAAAATAAAAATATGAGATATTTTCATATCATTTTTATTCTGTTCGAAATTGTAATGGATATCATAATTTCTGAAAAGTAAAATTCATTAGTTAAGCCATATATATGATCGAGTGAACACAACAACAACTGAAAACTATCAATAATTTAAGCCAAAGCACATACAAATCATTAGAAATAAAAAAGATTTACATAGACTTACATGAAAGTATTCTTAAACTCAAGTAAAGCTTTTTTATTCTCCTTGTTCTTCTGATTTTAATTCTTGACTTTTTTTTGTTTTTTTTTTTTTTTTGTATTTTCGGTTTTATTTCTTTTTTTGTTCTGATAATACTGTCCGCCCCAGAAATTTTTGTCAATAAAATTTATGCCAAAAAGTTTTTTCCAACTTTCTACACAGAAAAGTGTTGGAAATTTCTAAGTATGTGTGCGTTATATATATATATGTATATATATATATATATGTATATATATATATATATGTATATATATATGTAGATATCTCATCATCACAACCTCAAAAATATACGGAATTCTAGTCGAGAAAACAATTTAGGCGGAAATGTGTCAAGTTGTTGTGACAACTGCTCTGCTCTTCACTGGTACAGCCATTGCCACTGACTGACTGTATGCCATTGCAGCATACAGCATAAATCACAGCCAACAAAATTTTTATATGAGATTGTGCTAAGAACACATAGACAAGTTGAATTTTTATAAAAATGTATAAAAGCCAGAACTCCACTCGTAAATACATATATATATATATATATATATGTTTTTACGGGGGGGGTTCTGGCTTTTATACATTTTTATAAAAATTCAACTTGTCTATGTGTTCTTAGCACAATCTCATATAAAAATTTTGTTGGCTGTGATTTATGCTGTATGCTGCAATGGCATACAGTCAGTCAGTGGCAATGGCTGTACCAGTGAA